>WSTP01000041.1:28279-52249 GCA_019627735.1 Serendipita sp. 400
AGGTGGTGGATCTACTGAAGCCTCTACGTCGGTCACTGGTGCGCAAGAGGAGGGTTTGCGGAGAAGGGACATATACTATGCATTGCCGCTGAGCAGAGGAGGCCACTCTAAAGATGGAGAAGAAGGTCTTGGCAAGTACAAAAGTCAGCGGAAGAGATTAGCAAAGCAGCCCAGCAAGCCAAACGAGGGAGATGATCCTGAAGATTTAGGGCCTGTCGAAGAAGTCATTGTAGACAACTCTTTCGAAATAGGTGGTCATCAAGAGTCGCTCACAGAACCGAGCAATGGTCCCGGAGTGGCAGAACACGCACCAGTCGAGATGCAGCCTGGCCAAGGAAAAGTCAAGGGGGGTGCGTACGGCTGGGACCCAAAAGACAGAGTCCATGGTCTCAACCTTGAATCCAGCCAACCGTAGGTGTTTACTTAGCCTGTGCTGGGGTCTAGCTCTGCTAACGAAAATTCTTTTGTCAGGACTCACTCTGTTCATGATACCAACTCGCTAGCCCATACGGGTATCACGTCCACTTATACTGAACTGATAAAGCGGACATTTTTATACGTATTCAATGTCATATACGGCGTCTTTTTTCCTTCTTTCGACGACAAACAGCACGAAAAGCAGTTCAAATCTCAAGAATGGTATTTGGGGAAAATGCTCGCTCTCTATGCATCAATGTTCCTCATTGCTAATTGGGTACTGGCTTGCATAGTACGTTTAACAAGGCGATTTACACAACACCACTGAACCTTCCGCAGTTTGTGCCTCGTCCTCGTAACCTCTTCGACAATATTTTCCTGTTCGGAATTGCACCTGTTCTCTCTGTTCCACTTCCAATTTTGATAATACTCCGTTGGCCAATCAGGCGGTGAGCGCGTTCCCGAGTTGACTTGCTTGCACACTCACGGCCGAAGCCCGTTCTTATATCAAACTTACCTTGTGTTTTCAATATGGTGTTGGACCTATTGGCTCCTGCTGAGGTGCGTAGGATTATAATGGATAGATCTTATCGCTTTCTCGTTTCTTACCCTTTCCTTTAGCTTAATACTTTGTGGATTCTATACTCCTCATCGCTCGGTTTTTCCATGTGGAGGGTGTGTTCTTTTGGTGGCTACAAAAAGAAATGCTAACAACCGCAAAGAAAGGACTTCCTTGGGACGTTCTTGTCAGTTTCAGACCAACTTATTTCCACTTGAGATTAAATTGATCGTCCATAGTTACTGTACAGGGCTCCCCTGTCTTGCCTTATTTGCTCTGGGTCTACACCGATTCCCCGCTGCGCTTGTCTCGACCATAACTGTCATAGTGATGGGTGTATGCGTAGTCCCCCATCGCCAGTGTAAGTGCTTAAGCTTTCTTTACTGCTTCTGGTGTTGATATTCCCACAGCTTGGGCGAGACTGGTCGCAAACTTGGTGCCTATACCTATTTGAAGTTTGAACCCATAAGGTCTGACCTGACGCCTTACAGATTCTTTTCCACGGATTCATAATTTACATCCATTGGGCCCGTGAAATGGTGGGCGAGATATCTAAATTGCTGCCCTTGCTCGTCTTTTCATTCATTCATTCATTAGTCCGACCGTGATCGTTTCGTTATGAGCCGGCAAATCAAAGAGGCATACCTTTACAGGCATCGACTCCAAATGCGGGAGAAGCAGATCCAGAACAGCAAGCAACGTCTTACTGGTTATATTTTCCACGAAGTGCGGGTACCTTTAAATACAGCCAGTTCGTCAACCCTTTTTCTTGCATTCACCGTATCTAATGATTTGGAACATAGTGTTGGCAGTTCAGAACATCGAAGCTTCTGGAGCTGTGTCTAAGCCTTTGGAACTGGAGTTTAATGCTCTCAGTGGCAGCCTGACGGTCATGTCCAAAGGTTTGGCTGATTATTTTGTCTCTTCAGATCTCTATAACCTTTTGAACAGTGTTGAATGACGTCTTGGATCTGAATCGAATGGACGCCGGAAGGTTTGAGGTATGAGCAAGGTATCCATGCTATAAACCGAATACTCATTCGTCACAAGTCCGTAAACAAACCCTATGCGTTTCATAAGGTCATCGAGTCGCTGCTTGTCCCGCTCCGCCTTGCGGCATCTGCCAAAGGCTTGCAGCTGATCGAGGACTTGGACCCAGTCAGTAACGCAACATTATGCCATGCTTGTCTCTGAACCCCTCATAGCGTATCGACGAATTTGTTCTTGACTGTTTGGTTGCGGCCAAAAAAGTAAAGGGTCAGTACGACGAGGCCGAAGAACTCGAACCCTTAGTGGTTGGGGATGAAATGCGCTTCCGTCAGGTTTTCACAAACTTCACGAGGTAAGTTTGGCCGATTAGTAGGAGCAGGGTGTTATATACTGACGTTTACTTCTCTTCTAGCAACGCTGCAAAATTCTCCCCTCCAGGAGGTCGCATTGAAGTCGTGACAAAACTATTATGGCCTGCCCCACCAGGCGCAGGATCAACACCCCCAGTCGGTCCAGGGGACCCTGGCTGGTTTAGTGACCCACAGTCGGAACACGTAAGCAGCACTACGGCGAATTCTCACAGAGATCGCCCTAATGGTCGTGCTGATGATCTGGTGACTCCAAAGCAAGAACACCTTCAGCATTTCTCCAAGAAGGGGAAGGGAGATCCGGAAGGATCACTTGACCTTGAGAAAGGGCTATCTCCCGAGGTTGTAGATGAAAAGCCCACGGTCGCTGTGCCGATTGAACAGATTGTCATTCGTATCGAGGTCAGGGATACAGGAAGTGGCATAAAGAAGAGGGATATTAAAGACGCCAAACTCTTCTCTCCATACGTACAAGTAAGACGGTCGTTTTCATTCTCTGGTGGAATGGTGCTTATCACGTCTCATTAGACCGAAATTGGTCGCCATCAAGGTGGCAAAGGCACTGGCCTGGGACTTGCCCTTGTACGGAGAATCGTCAAACTTAGTGGAGGCAGACTAGGAGTGAAGAGCAAGGTAACCAATTTCCTACATTTTAGAGAGTCTATCTGACTTAGGATCGCAGTTTGGACAGGGCAGCTGTTTCTGGGTCGAATTACCTCTCAAGGTAGGATCCCATGCCTTGGTTCAATCCGAGACTGGCAGTAGAGATGTCAGCATCCGCTCTCGTTCCGCCCCAGTGACAAGAGCCAAGGACTTCGCTCTAGACCAGTCATCGATCTACACGAATCCAACCCCCAACGACGCAACCAGGCGTAGTTCATTTGCCTATGGCCCTCCCGCTCCACATTTCTCTCATCGAACTATCATGGAACAACGTGAGATTGCCCGTTTGTAGATGGCGACTGTGTACTGATGTCCCACAGAGGGCCTTGTCGAAATGACACCATCACGACCAGAACTTCGACACCGCAAGGAAACGCCATTGGGAATGGCAATCAAAGAGCCAACTACGATAAAGCTGGAAAATACACAGTCTCATTTGTCTGATACCCAACTCTCGCTACCTCAGGCATTTGGAATTACATCGCGACAAGAGAGCTCGACGAGTGCTCCGGCAGCCATGGACCCAGCACCCACCGTCGTATCGGCACCTTCAGAATCCAATGCACCCGCAGCTTCGCCGCTATCGATACTCGTGGTCGATGACGACGCCCTGACTCGCAAGTTAATGACCCGATTACTCACTCGCCTAGGTTGCACTGTTATCACAGCCGAAAATGGTGTCAAGGCACTCGAAATTTTACTGGGATCAATGTTCACTCCCAGCGAGGCAGCAACACACTCGATTATGTTGCCCAATACTCCAGGAACATCTAGTACCGGCACAGATACCGTCACAGCTCAACCACGATTCTTCGACGTCGTGTTCTTAGACAACCAGATGCCACAAATGTCTGGCCTTGAAGCAGTAGCTAGGTTGCGAGCGGCTGGGAGAGAAGATCTTGTGGTTGGTGTAACCGGAAACGCCCTGATTCGTGACCAGGACGAGTACCTTGGCGCAGGAGTGGATCACGTCCTTATTAAACCGGTGCTTGAGAAGAGCCTCAAGCAAATGTTATCGCTTGCTGAAAGACGGAGAACAGCGGACGCGCTGGAGGACGGACCTGAATAACCAAAGTTACCTGTTCTCAGTTGATCGGCTTGTTGCAAACATTTTTCCATTATTCATATTGCTCTATCTATCGTCACGCCTCGCCCACGAGTCATAATGTATCGTCATGCACTATTCATACACGCTAGTATTGCTGAATATAAATCGGGCATATTCAATTGATACTCTATATGTCTGGAAAGCAGTCGGCTGGGGTAGTAGAGCGTGCTTGTATCAGGTATATGGGGTAGTGAATGGACAAGCCTGCCCTTGCGTGGGGTATTCTCCAGCCATTGCCCCAAAATTCGACTCAGAGGGTCGCGAAAAATACATAATTCTAGGCATTCGGGCCACTAAGCTGTCTCTGGTATGCGAATAATAGCAGTTGGTCTCCGTATTGTGACTGAACGAGAAATCACGTCGTTCCATCGCTCATCAATGGTTTCACCGATTTTATCCATTTCCAAGATTGCAGGATCCGCTTGCAAGTGGTTGAGAAATCCTTCATAACGTTGAGCTCGATCTCTTTGTCGAGCTTCCAACTCGCTTTCGAACTCCTTGCTGATTTTCGCGTGTATCATCTCTACGTATGCCCTGTCTTCTGCGTGGTAATTCTCGGTTGCAGGCCGCAGTTTGGAAACCAGGTAATCGCCAAGTTGGGATGTTGAGCTATCGCTGATAACAAGCGGCCTCACAGTTTCTGCCAACGTAGGTTGCGATTTTTGGATATTTTGAAGCCCCTTGGCCCTTTGAAGAAGCTGTTGATATCGAGTGGCGAGAGCCTCTTGCTCCAACCGAGTCTGATTGCACAATCAATATGATATATTTAAGCAACTGAAATAGAGTACTCACATCCTCCACCTCTATCTGGAGTTGCCGAAATGTCGCTTCCTGCTTCTTTCGCTGAGCCTTCAGTTCTTTGAGCTCGGAATTAAGGTCCATCGCCGCGGTGGCAAGTCCCTGATACTGGTCCTTCAGCGTCATTAAACGCTCTTCCAGCGATATTCTCGTGTCTTCGGCAGGCGTATGACGATATCGCTCACGTACAACCTGTCGAAGCAGGACCGGGAGTCTCTCGTTTTGGTTATGGACAAGTTGAGATGTCGCTCTAATCCTGTCCCTGAAATCATCGAGTGTTTCGTGGAGTTCGCTGTAACCCGGCAGCGCGACAGGTTCCTTTGCTGCTTCTGCCTCCGGTGGTGCCTCTTCCATCGTGACAACACTTTCCTGCTTTCCTATTCCCTCGAGGCCGAAAAGGTCTTCTTCCAAAGAGTCGAGTGCATTCTCATAACTGATGCCTAAACGAGGGATGGGCCACCAATTCTTGCTGTTGGAAGAGTCGGAGAGATAATCTGCCTCCGTTTCCTGAACTAGACCCTTCAAGACAGTTTGGTATTTCTCGTCCATTTTCTTTAGTTCGAATTCCTTTTCATTCGACATTGGTATAGTGTCCAGTGGTGGCAACTTTGCCTTTGAACGTATTCTCTTCACCAAAATCTGTCGACAAGCTATTGCATCTTGAATTTTGGAACGTTCCTCCAGGTAGTCTACGGCCGTGCGGATCAATCTGATAGAAGATATCAACGTGAATACTAGTTGGAATAGGACGAGACTTACTGGATTCGGGAACTCCACAGTGCCTGCATATCGTTATCGAATCTACTTTCTGCAGTTAATGGAGGACCTGGACCCGCTGAATTGAGCGGTGTTGCCATTGCGATGGACGCAGAGGAAGAAAGAGGCTGGATCTGCGAGGAAATGGAATCCTTTCGTCTCGAATCAGCGGGCGTCTGAGGGAGTTTATATCTGAAAGCCTGGTAATCTGCAGATGCAGGAGTCTGGCCTATATCACCACTCTCAGAGAGCGGATTACCCATCGTGAGAGTCAATGAAGGTTTTCCTGCATCACTCTGAGCATCCGTCATGGGAGTATCAACTGAAGAATTTTGAATGGTCCAAAGATTGCTTTTGTCCGGGACGAGAGTGCCAACAGCCACTGGGTTGAGTGAGGTGGGAGGTGATACGAATGCGGTAGAGGATGAAGTCTCTTTCGCGGGAGTTGAAATTGGTTGCTTAGCCGTGGAAACTTTAGTAGTTGTGGGAAGTGATTGAGTCGTCAGTCTCTCACTGCCCCCTGATTGGGCGCTACTAAGCATGTCTGTATTAGGCCACTGGCCGGCTTTCTTGCTCAAGACGCTCTCCGGTGTGGCAGTAGTGGGTGAGGACCAAGGATTATCATTTGTTATCCACGCATTGGTAATGGGCGGGTTTGAAGTGATACTACTGGCAGTAAATCCAAGATCTTCGCTCTTCTTGTTTGTTGGAGGTGGGTTCACATCACCCCATATGTCTTCGATCGAATGCGCTTTTGGCTTTGGTGGTGGTGGGATGCTTTTACCCCAGTTGTCATCAACGTTTGCCTTGGATTGCGATGGACCAATATCTCCCCAATCATCTTCGAACGTTCGCGTTTTTGGCTTCAATTGCTGTTCATTACTTTTCGACGAGGTCGATTGTCCCCATGGTTCTTTCGACCAGGTCGACTGCTGTGGCGTCTCCTTTGACCAGGTTAGTTGTGTTTGCAGTGTTGCCGGCGGCCTGCTGCTAGTAGCACCCTCGTTGTTACGAGAGGATGCAGGTATCCCTCGGGTGGCCTGGGTCGACCAAGAATCTGACTGGGAGGTAGACTTGGCCCGGGAGGTACTTTCTTGCGGCCAACCACTATCACGATGGGTACCATGACCAGAAGGAGGTCCCATTTTGTTATAGAGCCTATTAGGTGGGAGCAAGTTTTGCGATGAGTCCTCTTCCTCGTCATGAAACAGGTGGTTACAACATACTTGGAGACAGAAGCAGTGGCCCACTCTTTGTCACCTGGATGAACGAACCTTTGAAATTGGGGTGAAGATGATTAGAGCTAGTGAGATAGAAAGGAATAGCCTAGTATTCGCACTTACCTACAATCCGGTTTGCAGCCTCGCAATCGACTCCCTGTGTCAGGATCAAAGTTTATGCACTTTGGTTGCCATTTGTGCCTAAATACAAGCTTGAGAGAACAAGAATACGAGACACGGTGGGTTAATACCGATTTAATGATCCAGCGTCCCTCGTATCCTGTCCTCTACTCCCAGAAGGGTGTCGATAGGAGTTGTCATTATACCTTGACATTTTCTCAACTAGATCACCATGAGATTGAGAAGGCTAAAATATGGCCCGTCTGATTGTCAATGAAGCCCAACGAGGTCAGGTCCACAATCCACGCTTCGAATCAACCACCCATACTTTCTTTGTATACTCGCTGATCTTGTTGATTGAACATTTCTGACATAACTTCTAGGTAGTAAATTTGGAGATCATGTCAATGAACATGACGGTCGTCATTACTTGTACCACAGTTGGTATTTATGTATTAAAATAATCACTCAAAAATGTCAGAATACGACAGGTTGTATTGTCCCTTTGGCAGTAGCTTGGCTTTATTCGAAACCGGTTATCCTATAGCCGACCTGACCCCTCCTTCGACATCCCTCATAGGTCACCAAACACTTATATCCAGAGAAACAAGCTTCATATTCCTTTAATCAAGTATCATCACCCTTGTCATTGGATTTGAGCTGGAAATCGTCGATTCATAAATGCCTGTCGCAGATTTAGAGGCAAAGGCCAAAGGTGTAGCAGGGACGGCAACAAGAGAAGAAAAGGAGACTGTGTTTTTATGGCTACATGGCCTTAGTAGAGGTTTTTCAGGCGAGTTACTACAAAGGGTGATACCCATACGATACGACACAGAACATGGGAGGGAAGGCGTCCAGAGAGAAAGTGGCACGCTTGTCTGTGAGATGACAGTGGAAGAAGGTGAGTATTCCATACATATTTCAATGTCGATACTAATACCTAACAACCAGACATGGCGAATGGCTATAACAATATGCATGGGGGATGTTCGGCATACCTTGTGGACGTGTAGGGATATATAAAGTTGTTATTTTATGCATACTAAAGTGAATACAGATGTACATCCATTTGTTTGTCGGCCTTCAGTCAAAACCACGTCTCGCTGTCACTTAACCTCGAGTATCATCAGCCCATTCCAGTGTCAGTAGCTATAATTTCCCTCTGATATCTTTACCTTTGTCGTCGTCGTTGGGCTCACCCTTACTTCTAGGGGTACAACGATCGAGATCGTGTCCATGATTCGTGCTTTGGGAAAGAGAGTGCTATCCACCAGATGCGAGGTATGACATATTCAATACTTACCTCAAGTAATTAATCCACGATTTTTCTGTAACTAGATCATCCACAAGGAGAAACGCACTCTCCTCGTCTCTGGATCTCACGTCAAAATGCCGCCATCGCAACTACCAAGTAAGCTATGACACCAAGCCAGCTATCTTGGATAGAGATACTACCGGGCGAAGAAGATTAGAATCAGTGATATGAAAGAAGCATTTTAGTATTGGCTCGACTTACACACAACCCGGTTTGCAGTCTCGCAACCAACTCCTGCCCTTTTAGTAGTGGATTTGGCTCTATTCGAAACCGGTTATCCCATAGCCGACCTGACCCCCCCTTCGACATCCCTTATAGGTTACCAAACGTTTGTATCCAGATAAACAAGCTGTATATTCCTCTAATCGAGCATCAGCAACTTTATCATTGGGTCTGAGCTGGAAGTCGTTGAAGTGTAAGATGTCCGTCGCAGATTTAGAGGCAAAGGCCGAAAGTGTAGCAGGGACGGCAACGAAAGAGGAAAAGGGGACGATGTTGCTATGGTTACATGTCCTGGGCGAAGCCTTTGCGGGCGAATTGTTGCAAAGGCTGATACCTCTACGATACGACACAGAGCACAGGCTGGAAGGGGTCCCAAGAGAGAGAGGGACTCTTATCTGTGAGATGAAAGTGGAAGAAGGTGAGTAATCCGTACATGTTTCATTGTTGCTATTAATCCCCAATAACCAGACATGGCGAATGGTTATAACAATATGCATGGGGGTTGTTCAGCATACCTCGTGGACGTGTAAGGGTATATAAGTTTGTCGCTTTAGACGTACTGAAGCGAATACAGGTGCACATCCGTCTGTTTGACGGCGTTCAGTCCGAGCCATGTCTCGCTGTCGCTTCAGCTGGAGTATCATCAGCCCATTCCAGTGTTAGTAACCACACTTTCCTTCTGATCTCTTTGTATTTGTTGTTGGATTCACCTCCACTTCTAGGGGTACAACGATTGAGATCGTGTCCACGACTCGTGCATTGGGAAAAAGAGTGTTATCCGCTGGATGCGAGGTATGACATGCCCAATGCCCACGTTAGGTAGCTGACCCATGTCGTCTTTGTAACTAGATCATTCACAAGGAGAAACGCACTCTCCTCGTCTCTGGATCTCATGTCAAAATGCCGCCATCGCAACTACCAAGCAAGCTATAATACCGAACCAGCTATCTTGGATAGAGATATTACTCTGTGGTGCTGCTGTGGGTTGGGGCCTGCTTATCTTCCCCCCCAGTGGCTAGGCCGGAGAAAGAACCCAATAAGCTCAAGGGCATTTGCTAAACTTATTACTGCCTCCATTTCGGTAAACTGTTGCTTATATTCTGCGGTATACATCGTTGCTCGTATTTTCCTTTTGGGGGGAAACCTGTAAGCCAAAGTCAGCGTCACAGAGCACTTTGCCATCACTATGGACTTAGTAAACACGTCTGATAGAAGAACCGGGCGTTAATACGAGTGCCTTGTTCAGGGATGCTACATGACCTTTGCCCTCTTGCGGGGTATCTTATAGGGAAACCTCGGAGGAAAAGGCTACAAAAAAGCTTCAGATTACGGACTATGAGCAGACTGGTTGGAGATTACAATTCACGGTCCAGTAGAAGCCTCATTATATCTGTCACATATTCAGATATCAATGCGACGCTTTGGAAAACCAGGCCCGAGCGAGTTTGTTCCTGCTTCCATATGCATATGAATCGGGGGCGCTCGCTACGCCCCTTCGTGTGCATAGATCACTACACAGCGCCTCTGACCGACGGCTGGTAATGTTGGATTTCCGCTGAGGTTTCCCCGCGCTGTAGGCAGACCTCGTCACAAGTAGGATACCCTGTGTTCTCAGGCATTTGTCCCTTGGGAAACGCGTTGTCAACGCGGGGGGTCTTGCTGGTCACTGGAGTCCTTGATTGTTGTTGACGAAGGGAATAAAATGGAGAAATTTTGAGGAGAGCAGCTCCGAGCGAAGCACGGATTTGAGGTTTTGGCGCGACGACATAATGCTTGAGCTAGCCCAAAATGGAATGCTTTTTGCGTGTCGGCCCGAGTTTATCATTTATTATGATTGTATTCTGCTTTTGTCAATAATCGTCACGGGACGTCGTCCCATTCGCTAGCGAGGTTTATCCTCGAGCTGAGATAGAAGTGGCATTCGCTTGCATAACGGCATGAAATCCAGAGATTCGGAATATAAGCGTCTTGCGTAACTTGGCGTGAACATGAACGTTGATTCCAGGTTTGAGGATCCGAGACGGCCAGCGGGGACATTCTATTGCTCCGCTGATTGGGAAGGTAAGAACGTTGGAGCTTTATTGGAAGACCTCCAAAGTGAAGTAATATGTGTCAGGTGCTTGCAAAACGTAATTCCTTGAGGTTTCAGGCTAGGTTATTGCTGTCCAGCTATGACACGACTTTGATGTAATCCTTGGTGAATGACCACGGGCGGGTGGAAGTGACCAACTTTTAGTTTCCACAAAGAGAATGCTGAGAACTAGTATGGTAAGACCCCCGCAGCATCCCAGGGCTGCTATCTGAACCTGTGAGACAGGCAGTCACGTTACCATTTTGCACTTTGAGCCGCACGGCTGTTGAGAATGATCGGTGAATGGCTATTCCCCCACACACGCAATTCTGCACACTGCACTCGTGATTGGAATCCTCCAGCTCCCCGTCTTACTTTTACCGCTTTCTGTGCTGGGATTGAGTGAAGATGTCGCGTGATCGAGCTTTTTTCTCCATTGAGACTTATATCGATTAAGGCGACAACGACAACGAGTAGGAGGCAGGGTCAACAAGAATGTACTTGTACTTTTGTAAAATTCAGAATCACCTGTATAATCAAACGTTTTCTCCATAGTTCCGTTCGAAACAGATCGGTCGCCGTGTTTGTCCACCGACAGGCAGACTCAGAGCGACTAGGCGGGCTCAGAGTTTGTCGCGTCTCGCTAGCTTTGTGTCCACCTTTTGAACCCCAACTTCAACACTCAACGTAGCTGAATATTGTCCTCCCTCGAACTTTTGGAAGACGCTATCAGCTGCAGAAAGCATTCCAGATTCAATAAAGGGCCCTGCTCGCCCCCATTCGTCGCCGCCGCCGCCATCCAAACTTCCCGAGCATCTACGGTGGACCCCAGGATCTTTGAATAGCGCCAACAAGAAAGCTTCGTTGGTGAACTCTTCTCTCTCTGATCTGCTGATCGGCCCAAGGTACGCTGGCTCGTCCTTGGGGAAGAAATGCTAACGCTGACCGCGTCGTACGGAGCTTAGCCATCGCCACGGCCTCAGCCTGATCATAATCATCAGTTTGAAGGAGTATAGCGGTTTAAATATTCGAGGTTTTTGTTGCGCACGGGCTCCATGGCACTCGCGCCGTACTCGCTCTCGACAAGCAGACCAAGAACGGACGAACTCTGGAACGCCCAATTTAGCAACAAAGTAGCTTTCACTGGCGTCAGGCATGTCCTGAATATTCAAGTGGATGCCCTTCTTGGACTTGTGGATGACGCAGCGACGATACGGTTATGGAAGTGTAAGTTGAACGAAACTCTCCCGCTTGACTGTGACAACTAGGCTCACTTTCACACTTCTCTTTCATTCACAATGCGCTCACCTGTACGCTTACTGAATCATTCCTACAGTATTTACTCATTGCGCGGGTTCGATAGCCCACGGCAGACGATTGGAGAACCTCAGTTGGCGGACGTGGAGTGCCCAACAAGCACAACCATCGACCCAAAGCGGGAAACATCACCGTAGCTTACACTCTTCGTCTTCGTTTGACTCAACTGCATTGACCAGCGTCACGGATAGTGAGAGTTCCCGCTGCGACTCGGATTTACCGCGACGACCATCCGACGCAACGGCTAGTGACGCTAGCCTTAGCTCACCGAAACCACCGCAGGACCATCAAATATCCTCGCATTCACAACCACGTATCTACGATGGTTTCTCTCCACGGACTCGCAACGAAAGCTCTTCATCAACTGCAAGTCACGAATCGAGACGGCCCATTTTTAGGCACTTCAACTCCTCCTCCACTCACTCCGGGCCGCATTTCTCCTCTTCAGCATCGCATTCGCCACCTCTCGCATTTCTCATCAAGAAGGTCATTTTAACCCCTCCAACCGAATCATCCCAGCTGGATTCTCTGTTTTCCCGCCATCAAGATCAAACGTGCCACCCTCACTGTGAGTTGTCTAGTTTCCTTTCTCTTTGAATATCCCCCTCCTCCCTCCCCAACTCGTGCTTTATGTTTCCACTTCCGGAGCAATCGTCCTCCTTGCCCATCTAGTCATCTGCTATAGGTTGGCATCCAATATCGTATTCGTATAAGGATCGATATCGCAGTGCCTCTCAAAATGTCGAACGCCGCGGGTGGGCGAGTATGCCGGCCTTTTAGTTGTCCAGCCTGCTGAACTCCATCGGAGTGAGAACGAAACACACATCAAGTATCATTCCAAAGAGGCTAGGCAGGAGTTTTACTGCTGCGAGCACCTATTCAATTCTCCGCAATCCACTTAGCCGCCGGCATTGCCTGCTGCCCATCACATGCATAGGCACAAGCGTCATTGTGCCGCTATGCATGTTGCGGCCTCCAGTCTCACGAACAGCATTACTCCCCATATGCTCATCCTCGGTATGCCGCGGGTGCTATGGCAAGCCGTCCAGATGCCAGCGAGTACCACGTTACGATGCTCTGGGCATCAAATGGAAAGAGTCGCGAAATCAGAAGAAGCTTTGACATGCTGTGCTGTCATGTTCGTTTTTAGCCCAATCACAATACACCACGGCGTTCCGACTGGGTCCTATGGATCATTCGAGGAGAATTGGCAAGAGGCCTAACACACTCGCGATATCGTTGCTCATTTCCGTTTTGGTCCATTGCTACTTATTCTCCCTGGTGGGCTTTCTTAAGCCAGTTTTCCGACATTCTCCTCGACGGTGCGTCACCCACCGTGAAGGATATGTATAACACACCAGTCATGGAACCATCGCCGGGACAAGCCGCCTTCTTGACTCTGCTTCTTTCATTTCATCGGACGCCTCGATCCGCGCAACTTTAAAACATCTCTCTATTTTCTTGTCCCGCTTGCTGTCACCTTCCGACCTATTTCCTTTTCTTCCGCCTTTCCCTTTTGTGTTTTCGGTTCTCTACGACTTATGATGGTGTTTGAGAGGTCGCTTGTGCAGCTGGCCCTCCAATTCCCCATTATCGGAACATTTCGACTTCGCTTTCTTCTTTCCCCCCACCGACGCGCTAGTGTTCCTTCTCCCATGGCCTTCACTCTCCTATCTGATCTATTCCCGTTCCAGCTCATTTGCCTCCATTTGTAGAAGAATACAGCCGACTGACTTGCCTTCTTCCTCCCCCTTCTTCCGCGACTTATATCCAGCTTTCGAAGACAGTTCAACAACTGCGCTTGCTCAACTGCCGTCATACTCGACCTTTTCGCCAGCGTCGACATCTTCGTCAGATCATCATCGATTAAGAGGAGGTGCAGGAGGATTCGATACACCCCTATCATCAGAGGGTCGAAGTGCCAGCGGAACATCGACTATCGTCCCGACTACACCAAACAGCTCATCACACGCAAGTACCGCGTCTGCCACACTTCACTTGCCGCTGTATCCTCGGCAATCGGAATCAACATCTAATTGGGGGGTCCACGTGCGTAACAACCAAGTTCCGTTTACTTTCTTGAATGCTGTTCACTGACGAGATAACAACAGAGCACCCAGTCAGAAGCTCTGGTATCGTCAATACCCTCCCCAAACGCATCATTGTACGCAACGTCAACAAGTGGGGACAACATTGAAACTATTGAAGGAACTGAAACTGAACAAGAACTGAGAGAACCAGTCTCAGTTGCTCTTCAACAACGAGATCTAGCAAGAGATCTGCAGAGGTGCCAAGTGTTACCCGATACCACCACTGGAGCACCGCCGAATAGTTCAATACTAGTCTCAAACTCTTCTCCTCCTCTCATTAGTCAAAGCTCTACCCACACCGCGCCAGTATTTCCGACAGTAGTTGTCTTACAATCGACTCCAAAGCCTACTCCACCAGATACGCCCGCTCGTTGTCATTCACCCCCTACACACTCCCATTTACATCCATTTTCTGCCTTAATCCCTCCACCACCAGTATCGGACATCACAGAGGGCCAAGGCCAAGAATTTGTCCAAAGACGGGCGACCACATCCTTTACAACATCCGAAAACTTGCCTAGTTCAGAGTCTTCGACCAGTGCCCTATCGCCGTTCCTCCAACGCTCCTCGAACATAATCGGTGCAAATCAACCCTTGCGAGGGATATTATTGCATCGATCCGAGACCCCATTGTCGTCATCGTCTTCTGCCGCGGTTCAATTTTTAACCCCTGCAGTAGCCGCAGGTAGTGAGAGCGGAATTTGGTCGACATCCGGCAAATTGAATAGTGATCACCGGACCGGGACTTCAGCTTTCAACCCAAGCATCAAACCAAAGTCAGACCCGTCCACAACAAAGGGAGAGACCTCTGTTTCTGAGCTTGTGAGAGAATCTGCTCCGTCCTTGGGGAATTATAACGGGCCTCGGGCGCACTCTATCGGCAGCCGTAGTCGTGACTTTCCGGGACCGTCGCAAGGCCCCTCTCACCCTCCTGAAGAGGTAGTAGGGCCTCAAGGAAGGGCTTCTTTAGAGGGTAGTCAATCTGGTGTCGATCACCGACTGGGTAGGCCGTCGGCAAAGCACGGTACAGTAGCCATTTCTCATATATGGAGGTCTAATTACTGACATTTAATATGTTCCCTTGGTCTCCATTCAATCGGAATTCGACACACCGCCTTGGCTCATAAAGGTTCTTCCGTCGCTTCAGCAGCAAAGAACGGAGTTTCACCCCTACCGTCTCAAAGGATGTTTTTCTTACACCGTGACTCTACCTCTTTTTCACCTGATTCCAATTCTCGTTCCGGCTCTCACTCGCGTTCGCCTGGGTCAAACCATGAGCAGGGGCGGACAACTTCGCGATCACCTGATCGAACTGCGGCGACCCATTCCTCTTCACATTCACGGTCACCTGAACGTTTCCCAATTAATCGTGGTCACCTCCCCAGTTCTCAAACTCGGTCGAACTACCAGGCAGACTTAAGCGCCGATGCGAGGTCGACCACCGGTCAACACAGTCTCCCTCACGATCGGGTGCAATCTTTACGCACTGAGGCTGCATTGGAAGCAATTGATGGCGGCGGGAGAGGAGAGGTCGCAAAATCAGCGAGGCTTCCAGATTCACGTGCCTCTGGTCCTACACCTCCTACTAATCAACAACAACAGCCAATGTACCCCGTGTCATCCCCACCATCACGGGTTGAAATGCCGCTTCAATTTAAGGAAGGTTCCGCGGAATCGAGCCATCAGCTGCCCTCCCCCTCGACGGAATCATCTCACACCACCTCGAGTCGCTATCGGGTTAGCATGCGTAGCAAACGAGCTGCGAACCGCGTCAATGTGGGACGTGCATTGGAACGACCTTCTTCACGGAATAGTGGAGGACGGAGGAGATATGATGCGAGCACGGAATCACGAGAAAGTGGCGTGAAGAGAGGGAAAGGGATAGGATCGATTGAGGCCAACGCTGGAAGCATGAGTGCCGCAGACTCCGTGTCGACCTCGTCAAGCTCCAAACTCGTGATGTCCAGGCCGCAGCGGCTTCACGCTACAGCCAGAATGGACGCTGCACCGGAGAGGACACTGCCCACTGCCGGAGTCACCACTGGTTTGGCGGGCCAACACGAACGATCTCAAGCCGATCCTCGTCCATCACTTCAGACTCAACGAGCAGGGAATCGAGTGCTTTCGCCTCTTGCCGCTCTTCCCGATCCCAAACTAGAAAACTTCCAGCGTCAGGTTATGGAAACCACTAGACAGAATGGAGGACGTCGGATCGCACTGGAGTCTGATTCCGATGATGATGATGACGTGACATCTGATTCCGATGAAGATGAGGACGGGGACGAGATGAAGAAGCTACCCGATGAGAAAGGAAGCGTCATGGCTACAGATGACGACGGTGGCTCGTGGTCGGATGAGAGTGACGAAGACAAGGTCACCCTACCTCAAGCCGGAAGAAATCAGGCGCGTGGACAAGTGCAGCCTCCGGTACGTAAAGATTCGGGAGAGCATCATGTAGGATCAGCGGGGTCGGGCCGATTGCCTGCAAGGCATCCTCATGCCCATGGTCACACCAAGCCACACGCGCCCCTTCCTCATGTCAGATCCAAGGCAAAGATAACTCATCAAGCCCAGGGAACTTCACCCCCGCCCACTCGTAACCCGGTCGCTCGTATCAACTCTTCAGGCAACATGACACAACATAGGCGCTCTAATTCGTCAGGAGAAGGACCACTCGCTCAAGCTGCCCGGGAAGCGCAGCGGCAGCGGGAGATGTTTACTCCACTTCCACGTGAAACTTACTCGAGCACGAACCTCGTTAGGGAGAAAAGTCTCACTAGTCTGTCGAGAGGAGGACGACCGTCTAACCTGACGCTTCTCCTGAATCCTGACCCTCGTTTGTTCCCTCAAGAGCACCCTTATCGCAAGCAGACACAATTACCCGATCCCAAACTCAGTAGGAGTATGGAGGAACTACACGCGAGAATGACGAATGCGAACAGCACCAACAATAGCAGTAGCAATCTCAGAAGTGCAGGAGCGCGTGGTTCTCGGCCAGGAATTGGCCTTGGGTTTGGTGGCCTGAGAATGACTAGCGCAATCGACGTTACCAGGTCTAGGAGGTCCACTCCAATGGCCCCTGCAGAGCAGGTCGCCCCACCTACACCCATCATTCAACCACCTACACCTGCTGTTGCCCCCGAGAGTCCAGCACCTACCGGGTCTCATAGCAACAGGACTCATCGACGACTATCATCACTTGATGTGTCCAAGAGTCCTCCTGCACCGAGCAAACTCCGTCCATCCAAGAGTTCAGTTGCAGTTCCTATGGTCTTGGGAGTGACTGCATCTTCTGCGCCACGTGATAGCGACCGAGCTGATATCATGGAGATGTCGTTGCGCCAGATGGGTCCTCGGCATCCGCGAGTATCACGTTTCCAACAAGGTGCACCAGCTGCAGCACCAGCTTTGGACCAACAACCGGTTGAGGATCACTCGAAAGGAGGAACGTCGTCGAGGGGATACCGTCTGGGTGGTGCTCCTATGGGAGTGGATTATAGCGACTCAGAAGATGACGAGGATGTCTCGCCTCAGACAAAGACGTCTGGTGCGTCTGGCAAGAGTCTCGCTCATGAACACCTCAAAGCGGTCATGGAAGGAAAGGATACAAAGGAGTTGACGAATCTTGCTTCGACTCATGCAGTTGTGGCATCACCTGACAAGATCCCGAGCATCCCCCAGCAACCAGAAGCTCCATCATCTTCGGTATGCATTCATTTTTATTGTCTTCGTTGTTCGCAACTTACTTATGTTTATCCAGTATCGACCACCAGCACCTCCTTCGTCACCTTCGAATCCATTCCAGGCTCGACCGGCGCAAGGACAGCGACAATTGCCGCCAAATCCACGACTCGGTCCCGGTCGTCCCCGACCACACTCTTCTCATGGGACTCCTGCTCCTGCTCCACCTGCGAACACAGCGAATGATCATCAACCTCAAGTCACACGGGAACGCCGACCGCCTGCGACGAGCCAGCCTCCTGTCCCGTATGTGAGTTCGACGCAGCAGCAGCAGTATCAACCACAGAGCAGGATTGAGGTGCCATTCCCGTACAACCTCCCCTTCCCTGCACCCGTGCAATCGCCTCGGGCGACGAGGCTGAGGATGCTGGCGGCCGAAGTTCCGGACGATCTACGAAAGGATTTGCTATGGGAACGCAAGACGAATCGGATCACCAGTACTACGAATATCGCTGGTGCTGGCGCTGGTGGGGGGAATGTGGCACCCCCATTGAGGCGTGGATCGGGGATGGCAGTGGCCGGGAACCCGGGGCGATTGAGTACAGCTCGCGTTGAGGGTGGACGATTGCCGAACAATGAACGGGTGCCTATGGGAGGAAGTGGCGTGGAGACTGAGCAAGAAGAAGAAGAGAGTGCGGAAGAACGTCTTCAACGCGAACGAGAAGCAAAAGAGCGGTATGACAGAATGCGGACTCGGACGTGGAACGGCGTCATTTACCAACGACCGGTGTGGTGAAGGGGATGGGTATGGCATGGTATGGCATACATGGTATGGCATGGCACGACATATTGTGCGTGTGCGTGTGATATGGGTATGCATATTTGGATATGCATTATGTGACTGGCGCGTGGAGAGCGGCTGTACTCTGAATGAACATTTCTCCTATCTGGGATGGATTCGGGTTCTCGTGCGATACGTTATCGTCCCTGTCGTAATAGTTTCTGTTCTTTTTTTCTTTGTTTCCTGCTGACTGTGGCCTGCTTACTGTTTTGGCTGTTTTGGCTGTTGGCTGTTGGCTCGGTCCTGTGCTATGTAAGTATGTACGCTCCTGTGCATGTGTACAATAATCTAGCATGATCCTTGTTATTCTAAAGAAATATTCCGGTATTAAAGAAAGCCTAAACAGCATCGCCGTTAGCCCTATGGCTGTGGTAGGGTTGACCGGAAGGAGAAGACTAACTTGGACCGGGCCCCTCGATCGCCTTCCGAACGCTCAAAAGAGTGTCGCTGGCGTTCAAAAGCCAACTTGAGCTCTGCGGCCGCCAGCGTTTCTGATCCCGAAGTCCTTTCAGCTTCCAACTGCTGAAGAAACGATGAGCGAGTCTGGCGACGACGACTATCAAGACGGGCACCGTCTCGATCATGGCGGCAAGGACGACCGCAACAGCAACAAGAAACGCAAAATCCAGCGTGCTTGCGACGTCTGTCGAAGGAAAAAGGTCAGTCTTCACTCAACTCCATGTCCATGTCCCATGGTGGCCGCGTTTTTGGCCGCCCAGTGACGGGCCCCGTCTCTCTATCGACCTATTGGGCCTCCAGCCTTGTGCTAACTGTCTTTTTTTTCTTTTCTCTTGCTCTCTTTCTCCTCTACCTCGACGCAACTGCTATTTTTCTCAAAAATATTCTGAAACTGCGGAACGCTCGTCAAATACAACCGGGGGGTTGGACTCATGTGCATCCTCAACCCTTGTCAATTGTTGCTGTCATTCGTCGCTACTGCTGTTTAACGCTGCTGTTGCTGCTGTTGCTGCTGTTGGTGCCACCCCCGCCAAAATCGCTCCCAACTATCTTCCCGCTTCTCTCGGATGGGTTCTACTCGTTTAGATTCGTTGCGATGGACCCACGATGAATGATGGAAAATGCACAAACTGCATAACGTACTCGTACGAGTGTACCTATGTGGAAATCGCAAAGAAACGCGGTCCTCCAAAGGGTTACGTAGAGTCTCTCGAAAACAGACTCGAGAAGATGGAAAATCTTCTGAAACGAGTGAGTTCTTCCTCTTTCTGTTTCTATGTCCCTCTTCCCATTATCGCCTATTCCCTATTCCCTATCTGTCTCCTTTCCTCTCCCCATCTTCCTCCTCCTTCCCTTGCGCTTTCCTTGTGCAGTCCTCATGACTTGCTTGCAACCACCTACTCGTCATGGGGCCACTAAGCACGCGCAACCCTTGGCCTGACATAGGCACGCGGGCTTCGCCGACCCAGAAGCCCGCCCCCTCTGTCACGGTCGTCCCAATTTTCCGACATTTTCAGCCTTTTGTTCGTAACTCCTGACAAACCTCTTCATTCTAGTTGATCCCAGGGGCAGACTTTTCAAGCGAACTCGGCCCACCCATCGAACGCAACATTTGGGCGAGGGATCCGACTGCATTCCCTGCACGTGCAAAAGCAATCACGACCCCTCTCTCTGCAGAGGCCGTCAACGCTCCGATAAGCATGGGCTACTCGCCCGTAAGGGGGTTGGCCGACGAACGATCGAATGGCGACTCCGACGAGGATGCCACCGATAATCCGCCATTTGGGAACTTTAGCATCGCTTCCATCTCCAACAGCATGTCCAATATGAACTTAGGGACCGGCGGTCACTTTTTTGGGCGTTCCAGCATGTTCATGCACATTCAAGCCGCCATGGACCGCAAATTTGAATACATGGCGAGTAAAACGGACGGTGAGGTGCCCACTATCGAAGAGCTGTTCCCGCACTTCAGACCAGAGTACTGGCAACCGAACCCCTGGGAGATTGCGTACCAACCGAAACGATCCATCTCGGAACTTCAATTCCCGCCGGATGACTTGCTGGATAATTTGGTCAACATCTATTTCCTCTCCAATAACTGTCATTTCCCTCTACTCCACCGACCGACGTTTGAGCAACATTATCGCGCTGGCCTCCATCGCAGCAATTATCCATTTGCAGAAGTTGTGCTTCTCGTGTGTGCTGTCGCCTCCCGGTGCTGCGATGATCCTCGGGTGTTGCTCGACCCATCTATTCCACACTCGGCGGGATGGAAGTATTACGAACAGGTCAATGTGCTGGATCGGAATATGGTGATGCCTCCTACATTGCTCGACCTCCAACGATGTGTGGTAAGCCCTTTTTCTTTTTCTTTTTTTTGGCTTTGGTCCCGTCTCGTAATCCGCTGACAAACCATCATGGACACCTATAGCTCGCATCCTGGTACATGCTCGAAAGCTCTTGCAACTATGCAGCTTGGACGCTTAGTGGTATCGGTCTCAGAATAGCTCAAGACGTTGGTGCCCACAGGAAGAAAGTCTATGGAAATCCGATCTCGCCAGAGGACGAATCGTGGAAACGCGCGTTCTGGTGCTTGATTGCCATCGATCGTCTTGCTAGTTCTACCATGGGTCGAATTCCTGCCATCTATGATTCCGAGTAGGTGTTTTTTTTTACATTTCCCGAAAACGGGATTCGGAACCGGCTGACGCGTGTGTGTGTGTCTTTGCAGTATCGATGTGGATCTCCCATTGGAAGTTGATGATGAGTATTGGGCTCCTGCGGATCCCTCGATGGCTTTCCAACAACCACCGGACAAGCCTGCTCAAGCGACGGCGTTTATCAAGCTGTTGAAACTTAGTTCTATTATCGCCTATGGTCTTCAGACTATCGTAAGTGCATTTCTCCACGACGTTGTTCGGATTGGACCTAATCGACGGCGTTGTAGTATGCCGTGAACAAGTCTCAGCTCAAAGGAACCACTGGTCCGTTATGGGAACATCAGGTACTTGCTGAAATCGACACAATGTTGAGCAAGTGGATCGAAGATTTACCTTCGCATCGTAAGTGTTACCTCTATTTGTTGCCCCCACCGACTCGAGTTGAACCCTTGTGTAGTGCAATGGCCAAATCAGGGAAGCGAGCATCCACTTTTCTTCACGCAATCGACGTCACTCTATGCCATCTTCTATCACACTCAAATTTTGGTTCACCATCCCTTCGTCCTCACGCCGAAGAAGCCGAATCCTAGCACCCCGTTCCCGTCTCATCAGATCTGTGTCAATGCGGCGCGTTCATGTACGCATGTCGTGGATGCGTATCGGAAGCGGTCAGTCTATTTCGCGCCCTGGTGTGTGGTTGGAGCCGTCTCGTCCGCCATTGTCTTGCTCGAGAACTTGTGGTCGGTGGGGACACCGTATGGTCCGACTTCGGTGGATATCTCTGCGACCATGGACGATGTGAAGAAGTGCAGTGATGTGATTGGTATTGTGGAACGAAGGTGGCCCGCGACAGGTAAATTGAGGTCAGTATCCCTCTAGTTTTTTAGCGATGTGGAAAAAACAAGACATTGACAACTGCTACTACTACTACAGAGATATTATCGCGTTCCTTGCTTCACCAGATGCAGTTGGTTTCCCTACACCGGATCGAGGTGGCAAGCCCAAGCCTGTGGCTGGAGTAAAGCGTGGTCGCGGTGCGACGGAGAGTTCGACGAAGAGTGGACGCAAGTCATCAGCAACTACGCAAAACTCTGCATCTCCTCCACGCTATGTTCCTATCCTGCCTCCCATGCGTGTTCGTGAAACCCGCACAAATGGTTCGAGACGTGGAACAACAGGAGCGGCCACTGGACCTCCGACTTCGGTTTCTGGTCCAGCGGTTGGTATCAGTCCGATTACAGGACCGACGTCCGCATTGGATTACACGTTCCCGACCACGCCTGCGAATTGGTATCATCAGCAAAACTCGCCTCATCCGGATTCAGCGGGGCCTGGTGGACCAGCAGGAGGATCGAACGGGGCAGGAGATCATTCGAATCAAGGGTTTGCGTATCCTGGATATCCCACCACAGCCGGACCAGCCGGGCAAGGTGGGCCTGGTGGACCTGGTGGACCGAATCCACATGCGCAAGAGAGTTTTATGAGAGGGGATGCGAATGCGAATGGGGTCAGAGGTCTTCAGATGTGGCCTGCGCCTCCTCAAGCTGGTGCAGGGTCTGCCGCCGATTACCAATGGGTTTGAAAACAGCCCTCGATCTTGGCCCTCGACAAAGCGGATTCGGTTTTTGAGGATACCCATCCCTCCCTCTTGGCTGAAATTCTTCATTTTGTTATCGTTCTCGCTGTCTTCTTCGTCGTCTCTGTCGTCGGTTTTTTTTGGCACCTACACCTACAGCAGCCACAGCAGCAGCAGCATCAACCGTTGGAATACGGAAGGATGGGCTTATTGTATTGAGGTTGCAGAGCCAGCCGGGAAGTTGGATGGAGTAATCCGTCTCCCTCTTTCTCTCCTCTCTCGCCCTTTCCTGACCCCTTTTTTCAACAATTTATTTTTGCCTGTTGTGGTAAAGGATACGTAGTTTTCGTCCTCCGTTTTTCTCGTCGTAGACGCGACGGGTTATGCGCCTCCCTTTCTCTGTCTGAGCCTTGTCTCTCTCTCCTCTTTCTTTCGTTATCTTTGGCTCGATATTCCTCTCTTTCCCTCTCTCTCGCGCTCTCTTAACATGTGCGTAGTTGGCACATTTACGATCTTTTCTTCTTTTCTTGCGTTTGTACGTTTCCCCCCACTCACTAGCTATTTGTGTATCGATCTAGTTCTTTATGAATCTCACTACAGACTCTTTTAATGACCAACGATACGATATATTTTCTGTTCTAAAAAATTCGTTTTCATTTCGATTTGTGAGCGAAAGAGAGGGTCGAACTCTCGACTCCTTTCGCGTCCATACGTGCAAAAAGCGGTACATAAAAACAGGCATTGAATATGTTTTTTTCATTCTTTGAGTCTGATTTGGGATTTGGTTCGTCTTTTCTTCTTCTCCATCATCATCATCATCATATCAGTCCTCGTCACCTCTATCGTCGTCATCAACCGCGTGCTGGTGGCTTGAACCCAAAGTTCAGCTTGACGTAATTGTGATAAATTTCGTCCGAGGTGAGAAGACTGTCGATTCCATTCTGCGGATGGAGGAAGGCTGACAGGGGCTGATTGGGAATGTTAGCGATATGATATGACTGCGACTCGTGAAGAAGAAGAGGGTGGCACGTACGTCGTGGAATTCGAGATAGACACAGGCTGTGGAGTGTGCGTATGGAGTGTCAGTCAATTGAACAAATTAATGGGAGGGGGAAATTTCTTGCGAACCTTCTTTGGGATACCCGTCTCCCTCCGCCGAGCCTCCATGAATCTTTTTGCGCGTTCCGGCGCCACTCTGAAAGTTTGCGGTATAACATTGGACTCCACCCTCTACATCAAC
>WSTP01000410.1:0-13972 GCA_019627735.1 Serendipita sp. 400
CCACCAATTAAGGCATAGGCACATAAGGCTCGTTGAGCTCGAGTATATTCACGAGGTAAAGGTCATTAGCTACTATATTCAGCGGTAGTTAGATTCAGTTCACAACCTATATCCGTCAGTTAGCGTCGAGCTTGTCAAGCTGCTATGTGGTATGACAGGTCCTGGTCTGTGTCAATATCCCTCTATTTCGGCCTCATTTTTTTCGCGTTGAAAGATTCCCAAATCGATTATTTGCAACTGTTCAATTCCCATCGACAGGACTCTGCCGTCCCGAAGCTCGAGGTACTGTATATAGATATAGAGCTTGGGTTTAGCATTGGGCTTTATTTCAATGAGAAAACAAATGATCATCTTTGTGAATACAACCATCGTACTCCGCGACCTCCAGGATATCGCCATCAGTACGAATAAGGGGATAAATGTTATGTTGCGAAACCCCAAGAGTCTCTCCGGAAAGGTTAAGGTGCTGAAGGCGCTACTGATATTCGGGGACACGTTAACTGCCTTTAGGTGCAGGGTCCTACGAAAGGCTCGAGTGGTGGGTGGATTCCCTATCCTATGGAACGACAATAGATCTATGGCTCTTCAACCATATCGAGGTCGTCCCATGTATCCATGAGCTCATCGGCATCTGATTCATCTGAGGGTTTCGAAGTATCAATGGGGTGGCCTCTACTGTAACGGCGAGGTTGTCCATGGCTTGGATCTACTCCACTATGGCGTGCGAGAGCGGGAGAAGGGAGTAGTGTAGGCGTTGCCGAGGTGGATGGATATTGCAAAGGGGCCGTTCCTTCGCGCGTGTAAAGGTTGGGGTCAAATGGAATGTATCGTCTGTGGGGGTGCACCGGTCGCTGTGGAGGACGGGAGAGGTTTTGAGCCCCACTGGCGATAGTACGGTGGTACTGTGGTGGGTCTTGAAGTGGAATTTGATGCGGGTGCGAAGTTGGATTAATAGGCATCATCCTCCTGGCTCCAGAACGGGTAATCATCTCACTAAGGCGCATCCCCCGTTGGGGTGTCAGACGTATACCTCGTGCCAACCTAGCCATAGTCAGATACCCGGGCTTTTTGAAAGACGTGTTGTGTAATGCCCTACAAGCAGCTGAAAGTCTTGCCTCGTCTAGACTGGTTGCAGGATCCCCCCTTCCGATCATCTCTTGCTTGTAGCTGTAGGTAACGGTCCACCCCTTTAGTCCCGTGTATGTATGGCTTTCTTCGATAAGTGGATGCCCAGGAATATCTCTGAGTTGATCATTGATTTCCTTAATTGACAAGACAAAATTATTCGAGTCGGACAGCACGATTGAGCCATGGGCCCTTTCAGCATGCCTATCAAACTCTTTTTGTTGTTTAAACGAGGCCTGGCTGCCATGAAGTGAAAGGAATAGGGCAAAGAATAAGAGAGTCAATGTCTGGAACGTGAGCCGAAGCAAAACACCTACCATCTCGGAAACTTGCAAAAGAGCTCGTTCTCCGCTTGGCTCGGCATATTATATGGTCGAATTGAAGGCAATTGTGCTGGCCTTCTCACTCTCCAACCTTCATCTCCTTGGACCTGTCTCCGGGAGTTGCTGTGGGAATCCAAATTCGGCTCCTCTCTATTCCCCTCTGTCGATTCAGTCGCTTGATTTGATGCACTGGGTGTCCCCCAGGTTCCCGCTGAGGTAGAACTCGCTTGAGGAATATGAGCCACCTCGTCTTCTTCGACATTTGCCTGAGGAACATGAGCTATTTCATCTGTTCCAGTCTCTGCGACTCCGACTTTGACTGCGCCAAGTCCCCTTGTTCGAAGATGAGGAGAATAAGGACCGTCAGGTTCTGTATGGAGTAAGATGTCCGTCTGAAGGGCGGAGAGGAGCGCCCTCGTATCGGGCCTTGTAGCAGGACCTCGACTCCAGCAACTCGAGATAATATCCCAACAACGTTCCTTTGCGCCATAGAGATTGACCGGGCGAGGGGCTGGAGGAACTCCTTTGCGAATATCGAGGAATATTTGACCATGGATATTGTTTTTGTGATGCGAGTAAGGAATTTGAAGAAAGATGATCTGGGAGACGACTCAGCCTTCCATTTTTGATTGTCTTAGGAAAGAGCTTACTTCTAAACCCACACATCCCAATGCATGCACATCACTCGCTGCAGTGGGCATAACCATATCGTCATGGTCAACCAGCTCGTATGAAATGTATCTCTCTGCTCCCGTATCCATTGTAGTGATCGTCGACAAGCTGCCATCTTCCTCGGACATGAGTCTCGTCAAACCAAGAACACATATACGTGGGGTCAAATTGTCGTCCAGGAGAATGTTTGCCTGTCATCTTCAGTTCTCAGATTATCCAATTACATATTTACTTACTGGATTCAGATTACCGTGAACAATAATCGGGTCGAATTGATGGAGGTAATTCACACCCTCGACGACACCCTTCCACTGGAGAAGAGAGCTTAACCAGAGTTCAAAAAGCAAAACCCGGTCTCACCATTGCAACCCTTTGGTCCAGGGACATGTCAGAACCATACTGTGTCAGATACATGAACATGTCTCTATTGGCGCACCACTACGAACCAGGAGTTAGTCCACCCCGCGACTATGGGCATTCTTTCAAGCACTCACCGGAGCGATGAATGCACCATATGGTCCGAATCTTTCGTTATCTTCTGCATATCCGATGCAAGGAAGAATATTGGGGTGATCCAGTGCACCCCATACCACTCTTTCGCGGAGTATTTTCTACTAGATATTCAGAAAGACTGCCATCGACAGGATCTAGGCGCACTCTTTTTATAGTTTGTATTCGACCAACGGGCTTCAGAGCTTTGACCGCTACCTAGATAACCCAAGGGTAAGCCCAGCGCCAATTGCCCTTGTCAGTCGAGCGTACCATCTGGCCATCGTATTTTCCTCGATAGATATCCGAGTATGGACCATCAAAGAACGGTCGCTTTCCCAATATTTCGATTTCTCCGGATATGTTCGCAAGGTCTCTATTAGCAATGCTGGTCATGAGGCCTAGATAGACAAGCGTTTCACAGTTGATGAGCCCTATACGACCAATTGGTAGTCAACGACAGTTTGGTTTGCTCTTTGTGGTGGAGATCAAGGTTGTGCCCGAGAGGCTGGCAGCCAGTGGATGTATATGTACGCTGTACGCCACGGGAATGAGTCGGTCTAGAAACGCGTTTTTATTTGGTTGTATATTTCTTTGTACTGGAGTTTCATTATCTGGACTAATGGTTGCATTTCGTCAATTTCCTGACATGAAATGTTGAAGGAATAACCATGCGTCGCCACTCACCATGGCACGACTCGTTGACGATTGGCATGGGAAGCGTTCCCTCCGTGTCAGTTCTTGTTCGGTACGTTCAAGGTCTCCCAATGTTCGAGATCAGAATCAGCACAACTGGCCGTGTCTGGCCATTAGTATATCGGCTCTGTTATGGGTATTCTACCACAGGTGCTGACAAATCGCAAACAAGTTTCGATATTGTAGTCGGTGTGTAGAGTTAGCTACGCCTTTCTGAATTGCTTGTGAGATCGTGTGATACAGTAAGCTTAACTTGAGCTGTAACGTCGTGCAGTAGAATGTCATGGAAAAAAAGTAACCGCGGCCAGAAAGAACATAACAGCTTCCTTGGACGATTAAACGTCCAAGTACGGCAGTCTGACCTCAAGGATTATAATTTGTAAAGTCGTTGCGTCGATGGTCAGGGTGGTTCGGTTTTCGATCCTCCTCGTGACACCAATCATGACCAAACCGGACTAATACTACTTCGACTGTCGAGTAGCTGAATCGAGTAGCTGAATCTCATGACCTTTTATTTATTGAGCACGCCAATCCATGTGCCAGCCTTCATCGAAACAATCAATGAATCGGTCTTGTCTGTTATCTATCGACAGGTAGGTGAAGTCCAAGCAACGACGATTGCTTAGCCCACGGCACCTGCTCACCACCTAAAGTTTGTCCATAGTGCTACTTTATCACACTTTCTATATCAATACGACCGCAATAGTCCGCAATTTACAGTTCTTCTATCCCGGGTGAACTATCTAGGCAAAATTGATTTCGACTTCGAGGACCTCAAGAGTCTCCATGGAAAGGTTAGATTCCCGGATTCCAGGTGTACTCGATGGCATACATCGACAAATGCACCATACTGATTCTACAAGTCACTAGCCGAATCAATAACCTCATTTTGCTATTGTGCAAGATAGAGGAGCAAAGGTGGACCAGTAGAGTGAATTCGATGCGCCGAGGATACGGGATGCAGTGTAAGTACATGAGAACCAAGAAAGGACGATCCAGACTACAGTAAATTATCCATATGAGCGAGAAGGAACTACAGATATAGGTAGAAAGATAAGATGCAACCAGAGTGTGCATCCGAAATGGGGGAACAATCTGGGCGGTAGTACGTATATTCTATCCAGACCACCTTACAGGCCATCAGAAACTAGAACTCGGTCGATATTCTTTGTGAGGGGGTGATAATAAGTGTCCCATCACTTGTTGTGCTGATCCGGATTGGGCTTGATATTGCGATGCATCGTGGTTGTCCGTATCAACAGTATTCGAATTTGAGGTTGAGAAAGGTGCATCTTTTGTTATGGATGAGTAAGAAGACCTTGTTGGGTCAAGACTATTCTCCAGAGTGTCTGAGATGATTTCTTCTGGTAGAGCTCCCAGCCGTGAAAGGGGCCTAGACCAAACAAGCGTGCCCTCTTTGTTGTCGTTGAACTGGAGGGGAGGAAACGATGGCATGTAGGTAGGTATCGCCCGTTGGTCGTTGTTGGGACCACCAGCTAGTGGTATCCGAACGATATCGAGGGCCGCCTGACCACGTGAGAGTTCATAAGGGGATGGAGACGGTGTTGCTATTGATGGGCTCTGGTAGCCAGTTGAAGCAGAATTTGCTGGTGATGGATTTAGATATTGCTTCGAGATGGCCCATGGATGATAAATTCCTCCAGCTGCAGTTAATGGGGGTACGCCAACATCGTCTGAGGCATCTGTGTCTTCTAGCATCTCAGATTTATCTTCATTCATTCCCTCCTCCTTGTGGTCCGCTTGATGGTTTTGAGTGACGGTTGGATTGGAGCTATAATTATACAACGCTCCCGGTAAGGATACCCTGGTACTATGGTCACTATTGCGTGTTGATACAGGTGGATCTCTCGCTCCCAATACCGAAACAATAACTCCGCTGGGCGTTGCAGCGAATTTGCACTCTCCCGAGTGGCTTCTTGGATCTTTGATACTATTTCGATAGTGGAAAGACTTCCCACTGGGATGGAACATAAGATCATCGTATCAGTGTCAGGATCTACAAACTTACCACCCGTTCGGGCAAGACCACAGCTTCAGCTGCCAATGCTCCGATGTGATGTGCGACGCTGCCTTTTGTACAGTCGGGAACTCTCGAATCTTGTCGCTCGAGATCAAGCCCTCGAGGCACTTGGCGCGACAGACGCCGCAGGTGACCTTTTCTACACCACTCTTGGAACCGACCTTGACGAATACCTCCATAGGAGGGGTACCGTAAGTTTGTATGTGGTGTACGATCCTCCGTAAAACCTCGTGGTTTGCCTCAGTGGTGTTTCCGGCATAATGATCGAGCCACGACCGATGGAGCTTGTCAAGTTTGCGCCTTTCATTGTTCCAATCGATTGTTTGGAGATTTTGAGGAACAGAAGCCGGAATAATGGGATCCTTCTGGCGGTTCGTTGGTGGGGGTACCGTCGAAGTAGACGCGGTTGCGTTTTTAGGGTCTCGCAGGCCAATTCTGGTTTTGGTGGACTTTTGAACAGTTGTGCGTTTGGGGTTACGGCGTAAAGTTTCATGCACATGCATCGGAGGGATCGTTGCAGGGCTAGGCTGGACTGGAGGTCTGATCTTGAGACGTGAAAATACAGCGTAGGACCTTCTGACCGCAACTGCACCAAAGTAGTCCCCGCATAGCTCATTAAAGCTGCTCTCTAAATCTTGTTCAGAACAATTTCCTTTCTCGATGCGGTTCTCCAATTCGTTGGCCAGTCTAAATCTGTCAGATATATGCAATAATAATAAGTAGCAACATACCGATGCAGATTTGTGTAGTAGTCCAGGCCCCTAGAGTCCCAATGGTCGGACGCGATCTTTTGAGCACTGACGATTAAATGAAGCAATGCGCGTGTCAGGTGAATCAAACTTAGAGATTCGCTCTCTAGGCATGATGCTCTCTTGACAAGAATCTCCACACGAGCACAGAGGAATTCTAATGGCGCCGGAACAGGCAAATTTCCCTGGAATTTGGCGCAAAACTTTTGGAGACATTAGTTAGGTGTCGAACAGCCGGGACGAATATTACTTTGAGACGTTCTAGAGTCAAAATACTGTCACTAAACCCAAAGGATGCTGTGGTATGTCACAGTACCTGATTCTGTCTCCACAAAAGCAATTGTGGGATGAGCGCGTTTTGATGACAGCTTCGAGATTTTAACACTTTGATGTCCAATATCTGACATTCCCAAATGATCCCTGATTAGGATTGGAGAATATCCGTTGATCGAAATTTTGCGGGCAACCACATTTATTATAGGTGATTCATCATCCTCTTCTGAAAGAGCTGGAATGTACTGTCAAGATTAGCCTTATGACGCTGGAAACGAACTGACAGATAGGAACGGCTACATCCTCATCACGTGTCCGGACAACCACAAGTGAGGTATCGTCATCCTGTTCGACAACGTTTGCTCTTCGCACTGATGGAGCTATTTGTTCATTGTGAAGAGGATAACGGAAAATGGGGTAGGGTCCAAGCACTGGCACAAGCGCCACCAGGGTTTCTTTTGATACGGACCGGTTAATTTGAATATTCAGGTCCTCATATGTCATCCCTGGTGTAATTGCTATACCGTATGGTGGGTGTCAAAGAGGCAATCGAATGCGAATAGTCACATACCAAACCGAGAAGGCAAGCCCAGCACACCGATTCCAACAATGCCTATCGTTCTATCTAATGAGAAACGTAAGCCATGCCAAGGGTACCCCCAGAGTAAAAATAATTTCTTACAATTGAATTCAGAACTGCCATCTGAATCCGAGTCCACATCCATCTGTCCTGATGAGTTTGTCGAGCCATTTTGTGAATTGGGCATACGATAGAGAGGATCGATGAGGAAGGGGCCAGTGATGGTAGTAGCTGTAGGGCGTAAACCAGCCTGGCAGCTCCCCTGCACCTCGTTGCGATATGCCATCGTTCGGATATTATGCACTCAAGGCAAAAAAATGCAACGAAATGTTGCAAAAGTGGGAAGATAATCCTCTGAATTACGAATTAAACACCATTCGGGCAGAGGCACCGAATAATTCCCTGGCAAATCTATTTGCACAAACTGTTAGATACTTGATCGAGAAATTAGAGGATAAGAAGAACCGTAAAAGGTTGGATGCTCGCGTCTGAGACACATATCTTGGTACTGACTGAAAATCCAGGTCGTGGAATTTCGATGACATCCGGGATATTGTCTCAGATGTAAAGGCACAGGTGCTTGGAGCCAACAGAGGCCATTTGAGATGTCGTGAGATTCTGCTGAAAGGGATATTTGGCCTCAAAGCCTTCCTTGTAAGTGTCACAGTCTACAGCCTGCCGTTGTATAATCAGTTACGAAGGGCCCAAAAAAACTAGCCAAGTTGGAGGAAGCAGTGGCCACAGCTGTCCAAGAAGACCGACTTATATACGAAGGCGTCCAGCAGGAGGCGGCCCGATTGTCATTGAATACAGATACTAGGATTCAGATGTATTTCATGGACTACCCTGATAGGGAGCCGCATCTTCTAGGTTAGCCAAGCGAATAGCAATAGCTGGGAGATAATGACCGGTCAGACTTCTAGACGACCATCTGATGACAACGTACAAAGATATAATGTGGCATTTGACATTTCAAGAAATCGTTCAGGTGCCAGAAGTATGGACCAGGTGCGAGAACCGGGAGAAGCAGCCCTATACAGCGAGTGGTCGTCACTGGAATTTTGTGGTTGGGCATGAGACCATCGACAAAACTGTGATCGATATCGTAGATATGAATACCGTGTCTGATAACTATATCGTGGCACTTGTTGATACCGGGGAAAAAGAGATACCTGTTCCAATCGGTGAGTCTCTACCTTCCTACCAGAATGAATCGACTTAACGCATAGGATACTCTATAGGTCTTCCTATGTTCGGTAGGGATACTTGCTGCAGCCCGGCGTGCGGCTCCTTGCAAGTGCATCTCGAATCCATTTGGGAGGACGTTCGGGTGGAACACGCTCGGCTATTCCCAAGTAAAAATTGCATGCGCGATACTCCTCTTGATAGCAGAAACTTTGGATCGCGGAGGAATGAACTCTACGTGAAGGTAAAAGTGAAGTCGACACGTATGCAGGAGGATCCCCGTGCCGCTACGATCGAAACCTCCGCATAATAACGGTATATCGACGCTTTTCTCTGGGTTTTGTCTACTTTCTTCGTGTTTGCCATAATAACTATCCGCGGAGGTTAACAAAGAGCCATAGTTGTCCGCTCCAAGCTTGCATTGAATGATGTTTAACCGTCTGTCTGGCTAATGAGAGCCTCTAGAACCGACTATTCACAACCAATATATACATAATCAGCCTCCAATCATCAATCTGGGCGCCCTGCTCGATCACACACACGCGCGCGCGCGCGCGCGCTACTCACAGGTAGTATTTTAGTGTGTAGTGCTCCTCGCTTGCCAATCATCATTGGCCTGCGGGATTGACCAAGGCACCATATTCATGCGGAACGCATCATATTTATGCTCGTTAGTCCGAGAATTTCCATTCTGCTCCCACTTTTCACCCGTTGTGACCAGATCCCCCTGTCCACGACCATCATATCTATCACAACCACAATCACAACAACAGTCCCAGGCACCACACCAGCACCTCCTCAGATGCAATCCTAGGTCCAACATGCGCCCTTCATGACGTATCGTTATCGGTTTCAAACCCCTCTTCAGTAGCCTGTTGTGTCCATTAATCGATACCGAGGCCATCCGTCAAGTCGCTCGTGGACCCGGTTTCGACACCAGTGGTCGTTCCTCCTCTCTTTCCCATCGACAACCATCCCATCGTCTCCCTCGCTCACTCGCTCGCTCGACGGACGCTAAATAAAGGCACCCACCAGCCCAAATTGTTTCTGCCAAACTCGCAAGCTCCATCTCATCACTGTCAATTGCTCATACTTGCCTTAGCCGCAAACTTTATGCTTGTACTCATTTACACGGGCAAAAAGTAAAATTTCTCGTTTTTGACGACGTGTTTGCCTGAACCCAAGGTGCTGAAGCCTTGGAGCCCAAATGTGATAAGATCAGCATCCACCGCGCCCACTTTGACTACAAACGCCCTAATTGGTCGGAATATGCTTTTCCTTTTTATTTTTGGGTTATGGAATGGCTGGAGGAAATGCTACAAGCTCGTCGTGGCGGTTGTCCCCTTTTCGCTCCTCCTGAGGATGGTTGTCCTTTGAACATCTCCTCTCATGTCCTCTCGCTCCCTCTATATCGATATTTGGCTCGCTAAAGGTACCAGTTGGAGCTCGGGTCAACTGGGTCGCTTCAATCAGGGCAATTGAACGCTTCAAAAACTCTGGACATTCTCGCTCAGCACAGGGCCACTCGATCCATACCTTCTTGACCCTCACCTTTCAATATATTGTTCCTCTAAACGTATTTGTTTTTCGTGGTCGGGATCCGCCTCTAAATCGTCCATGTCCATTACACTCTCTTCGTCATCCTTCTCCGGTTCGCCGCCAATCTGTTCGTTGGGAGAATTTGGGTGAAACCTCAGGACGTGGCGTATCAGGTTGGCCTTTGCATTAAAGGCTGAAGAGCTTTGATAGACCGGATGATCAGGCATGTATGAAACCAGCATATAATGACTGACGTACCACAGTTTACAACAAAATCCGGGTTCCCGGATATGAGTCTCCAGGAGATGTATGGCCATCTGCCGCATGTCGAATCTGGGTGCCCCGCATGGACAACAGACCATGATCAGGCTCCTGTTCAGCCGGAGCAGACGCCTGTTCCTCGTTTGATTTCGACTCCTTCTGCAGAGAAGTCCTGGGAAAGAATCGCTTCGCTGCAAAGCAATCCAGTTTAGCATCCGTGCTTTAGCGGCGTTGCTGTTTCCCGAGTGGTACATCAAAAGGTTCTCGAGGGGAGGTTCCAACTTTTCGATCATTTGAGCTTTGTTCGTAATAAGCCCGCGGAGCCCAGATTTGTCGATGATTTTTAACTCTTGATCGGCATAGTGATCGTGGTTTCTATGCTGTTCAAGCGTTTGGGTATCAGCAAAAAGAACGCCGCTGCGTATATAATCAGAATGCGAGAGTCCCAAGGTAAAACTGACACTTACCAGGAACATCCCACTTGAGACTGGGTCGGAGCGAGGTAATGAATGTCCAGAACATGCTTCAAGATGGTTTCAAACGCTAACTCTGGCCACCGGCAGATTTTACAGCTATAGATCACTTTGAAGGTACTTGCTCCCCCAGCTTTCCATTGCACGATGGTTGGGTTTCCGTTGAGCCAGACAAGCTCCGCTTGGCTAATTTCCAGCGTATCGGGAATAGGATGTCTGAGTCTCGTGCCCGAAGAGTCTTCATTGACCAAAGGCACCGTGTCGGTAGAAGCTGCCGATGGAGAAGGGACGATTGTATGTAGTGCTGTGACGTTGCCTAAGTGGTCGTGGGAAGGCGATTGTGGTGAATCGGTCGTAGAAGGACCCGGGGTTGATAATTGAGCCCTAGTGGTACTTCTCTCTTCCATAGAAAGGGCTGTAGTCGCAGTGTCTTGATGTACGTTTGGTCGCGTTGCCTGTAGTGTCGCCCATTCGGGCGGTAGTGTTTCAAGCACAAAGCCCCTTGGCTCTTCATCTCTTCCTTGTCCTTTTCTCTCCCCTGGCGAGCCACGCAACCTTCTTCTGCCAAAGGTAAGCTTGTCTTTTTAGTAGAAAAGAACCGAAATTAGATAGAAGAGATGATAGGTCTAAATATTCGACTTTACCAGATTGTTCCGCTGAATTGGTATCACTATCTTTCAGACTGAGCTTGAAGAATTCCTCTATTGTCTTGTCTGAGTGAAGAAGTCGATGCTCAGGTCTCGACATGTCTTGCACTTTGCCACTCATTGATGTAGACTCGTGAGCAGCTGTATGTTTCAATTTGGAGTTAGGGTTCAAAGCGTCATGCCTTTGCATAAGGGTCGCAGAGGGACCATGTAGGACCGGAAGTGCGCTCATAAGACGCGAAAATATACCATGGGACTGTCTGACTGCAACGGCCCCAAAATAATCCCCACAGAGGTCATTAAAGTGATGCTCTAGGCTTTGTTCAGAGCTATTTTGTGCCTCCATACAAGTCTCCAATCCATCAGCTAGTCTAAGTCGATTAATGATCAGTCATAACAATAAGTGAAGATATACCGGTGTAGATCAAGGTAGTAGTCCAGACGCTGGATGTTTCCGTTGTTCCACACGATCTCTTGAGCACTGACGATTAAATGAAGTAGTGAGCGTGTTAAGTGAATCAATTGTAGAGGATGGCTTTTTGTGCGTGATGCTTTTCGAACAAGTGCCTCCCCACGGGAAAAGAGGAACCGTAACTGCTTATGAACGAGGACGTTTTCCTTGAATCTGGAGCGAAACTTTCCAAATTATCAGTTATGTATGAAGTAGATGGAAGAGGTATTACTTCGAGGCTTCCTAAGTGCATGAAGCTGTTAGTAGGTATTGGAAGTATGAGGGAATGTCTCACTTGATTCTGTTTCTACGAAGGCAATAGTTGGGTGTGCTGGTTCGGAAAGCAACCGGGTTGTCGCAACATTTTGGTTGCCAATGTCTGATATTCCCAGACAATCCTTGACCGAGATGGGAGAATATCCATGTGCCAAAATGACACGAGTGATCGCGAGTTCCATAGAGGATTGATAATCTTCCGCTGAAAGAGCTAAAAGGCGGTATCAGGTTCAGTGTTACAGTACTGGAGGTGAACTGACAAATTGGAACGACGACGTCCTCATCGTGCGTTCGAACTATCACAAGTGAAGCGTCCTCCTTCTTGTCGACAACGTATATTCTTCGAGCTGATGGAGAAATGGCTTCACTATCAAGAGGGTAACGAAAAACAGGATAAGGCCCAAATGTCGACACAAGTGCCACTAGGGTCTGATTTGACACGAGCTGGCAGATTTGAACGCTTAAATCATCATAGGTCAACCCTGGTGTGATTTCTATATCGTTTAGCCTACATCGTATGGCCAGCCAAACATCACTGGACACACACCAAACTGAGAGTGTAACTCCAGTACCCCGATGCCAATAATATCAACTGTTCGATCTAATGGAGAGACGTGAGCCATGCCGAGAGCGCTCGCATAGTGGGACTATTTCCTTACAATTAATTTGGGTGGGTTCGTCTGAATTTGAGCTTACATCCATCTGTCCTGATGAGGTCATCGAGCCGATCTGTGATTTTGGCATACAAATGAGACGGTGAAGAACGGGGCAAAGAAGGTTGCGACCGGGAGGGCGTAAACTGGGCTGGCAGACTATACTTTGCTCCTTCACCTTAGAACATGCCACCGCTCGGATACCTTGCACATAGGGCAAACGAAAGCTACAAACTATCCCAGAAGTGGCAAGAAAACCCCCTGAGGGGTGAATTAGAGGCCATTAGAGACGAGGTATTCAATCAATCCTTAGCAAACCTATTTGCACAAACTGTCAGAAACTTGGTAGAGGAATCAGGTAAATGGTGGAGTTTGGGGAGGTTGGGCACTCATCTCTAGGATATATACCCCGAGATTGATTGGTGTTCAGGTCGTCAAACCTCGATCGGATCGAAACGATTGTGTTCCGTGTGAAGGAACAAGTGTTTGAGGTGAACGAAGACAATGAGAGCCATCTAAAGCATGGTCATATTCTGCAAGAGGGCATGAAAGTCTTGAAAACCTTTGTGGTGAGTTGTCCGCACATCACAGCCCACTACGACATAACTAGTCAAGAGAAGAATTCAAGAAGACTAGCCAAGATGGAAAAAGCCGAAGCCGAAGCTGTTCAACAAGATCAACAAAGACATGAAAGCATTCAGCATCAGTTACGCTCACTAACACCATCGGATCCGGATACCAAGATTCAGGCCTATTTCATGGGAGATCCTGATAAGGAGGCGTACCTTCTACGTTAGCAAAAACGAAACGTTCACCAGCCGATGACTGACCAAAGCATCTAGCACAGGATCATCTAATAACAACTTACAACGATATAATGTGGCATTTATGTTTCCGTGAACTTGTCCAAGCACCAGAGCTATGGGCCAGGCGCGAGGACCCAAATGTGCAGCCTTGGACTACAAGCGGCCGCCACTGGATTTATGTCTCTGGGGATGAGCCCATTAGCGAGACCGTATTCGATATTGTAGAAATGGCCACGGTATCTAATTGCTATATTGTAGCACTCGTCGACAATGGGGAGAGAGAGAGACCTGTTCCCGTCGGTCAGTCTTCGATTTTCCATTAGCATATATAAACCTAACCTATGAAACGTTTATAGGTGTTCCTATATTCGGCAAAGAAACTTGCTGCGACCTCCCCTGCGGGTCCTTGCGGGTGCATCTCGAATCCGTTTGGACGGGTGTTCGAGTGGAACACGCTCGATTATTCCGAAGTAAAAAATGCGTGCTGGAGACTCCTCTTGACAGCAAGAACTTTGGAGTGCGAAAGAATGAACTCTACGTGAAGGTGATGACACGAACGGAGGAGGATTTGAGAACCGCTACGATCGAACCTTCTCCATAATAATGATATACCAACAGCTTTTTCTGGGATTTGTCTGTTTTCGCTTTGTTTACCATGATAACTATTCACGGAGGTTGACGAGGTCAGATCCAAGCTCGACCGTCACCAACTATCAACTTGGCCGGTCGTGGT
>WSTP01000411.1:0-13949 GCA_019627735.1 Serendipita sp. 400
TTGTGAGAGTGAAATCGGGAGAACCGGGAGGATATGATCCGTATACGAACACGAGATTTGTCGGGTATGCACACTAAAGGACGGTTTTACCGGTGCAGATGATTTTGCTTCTTTTTTCTTTTGTCAAAAGAAAAACTCAAAAAGACAAATATGGCGTACACGACGGGAGCAATTAGATCGCTTTTTTCGTCGTGACGACGATAGAAGAATAGTCTTGTGAGAAGACGATGACAACGACGACGACCCCTAGGATCTTTAGGACCTCGGGACGACGAGTCTCTTTCCCTTTTTTTTTTCTGACGCAAACAAACAAACAAACCCCACGATCGATCGACAAACTCCTTTTCTATTTTCCTTGGACCCTCAAACGACAAACGAGTGTATCATTACAAGAACCGAACCGAACCGAACCGAACTGGAAGACCCTATACCGGAAATGCGTCATTGTTAATCTTGGAAAGGATGGAGGAAATAGAAACGTCTTTGGCCCGCCCTGGCCCGCCTTGGACGAATGACGCATACGGAATGGGTCGAACCTCTCTCACACATCTCTCTCTCTATGCCCTCGAGCACGCTATTTTTCCACCCTCTGTCTTATTTTCTCTTGGTCACCCTCGCAACTGCCGCACCCTGCCTCGCCCCCGCCATCTCACTCGATGCTCCTGGTCAACCACACTCGAATCCCAACAACGACAGTTCTTGTGGGTCCTCACGGATGGGACTTTTTTGTCGTGATTGGCAGCTTTTCACTCTCATACTCGTCTAGGGTCAACTCCTTGCCGACACATCTCTCTTACTCTCCTACTCTCCATTTCCCCTTTTCTTTTCCCTGGTGTACGCGTCGTATATTTACCATTTGACGATTTAATAACGTGATCGTCCTCCCCTCTCCTCTCCTCTCTGCCCTTTGCCCTCTCCCTTCTCCTCCTACTCTCTCTCTCGCTCCTGTGTGTGCCGTGTACCATTTGTCGCGTCGTGCTATCCGTGTTTCTTGTGTCCCATCTTTTCTTCTTCTTCTCTCCCCCACCACTCTACCTCCTCTTGATGACGATGGCCTTTTAATCATTATTACTCTTACTACACTTTACTTAGCCTACAGACGTAGTTTCTTTTTTACCTTTCAACCTTTTTTTTTTCTTTGACGTAGAAATGATATCTCCGTTTCTTGTTCTGCGAGTCCCCTCTTTCAACGTCACCTTTTACCTCTACTCTTTCTTGATCGGCGAGTACGATACGATACCATTTTCATACACATACTAGCATCCATCCGCCAGCTCTCTCACATACAAACGTACAATTTTTGCATCTCATCGAAAACGGACGAACAGACGAACGATTTTTTGATGACCCTTTTCCAGTTTCCACCCTTCCCTTCGTATCCCCATTCGCCCTCTTCTCCCTTCTTCCGTTCCACCTATGCTCCCTACCTCTTTCTCTTCCTCTTCTTCCTTTCCTTCCTTCTCTTTTTACCCCTGTGTATGTGTGGAAACGAATGCAACGAACGAAACGAAGCGATGTAAATGTGTGCGAAATGCCAAAACCTCTGATTCTTTCCTAACCCCAGAGAGTCGACGAGTGCCGTGTGGGGACTGACATCATTACAACGTGTTGGTCGTGCATTGAGATGGGTTGAGGGTAGCCTCGTATGATTGTGTATAATCTACGCGTTCTGTGTATGTATGCGTATGTGGAGAATACGTCAGGTGGGCTCACTCGAGGTCATCACGAGTTTCGCGGCGGACCATGTTCAGTCAGTCGCAAATTCAACTCGACCAGCCGATCCGATCAGCCAGCCATACATACAACATGCGTGCGTATGCGTGTATACGCATCAACGGCAGTTTTACAGTTTTACAATATGCAACTTGCTTGTTCACAGCTTGTCAGCTTGTCAGCTTGTCAGACTTTTCTTCTCCGTCCCGTCTGACGACTTCTGACATCCTCCCCCACACATTCAATTCGCATGTTCTCCCCTCCATTCGCCATTCGCCATTCGCCATCCCCATATGTCGAGTGTTTACGCCCACCCGCAAGCCCTTTCTCGTCTCTCGTCTCGGCTCTCTCGGGTGCTCGTTCCGAGATACGACACCCTACCGTGGGCGTGGGGGCTAGACTAGAGTCGGATTGGGATGGTACGCCTAGAATTGGAGGATGCCCACGACAGGACATGGACAGGGATGTTATGTGGGATGGGGATTGTATTTGTCGAAGTGGTCTGGTTTACAATGTGTGACGTGAGAATGTGAGAAGCGAGAGTCAGAGTTAGAGATTGAGAGGTTTGTGTTTATGTGGTTTTGCATCGTGTTTTTGGTCTCGTGACTCCTCCCCTTCTACCACCCCGTTGTCGAGGGTAGAGTCCCGTGACCGTGATCGTGACCGCTTTGTTTCGACATCATCATCAATCACCATCCATCACCAATCATCATCATCTCTTCGGACTTTCGGTTTCCGCTCCCGGATCTTTACTGGATAGGGCCCAGCGCTGTACCCTGGATCCTGGATCCTGGATATTGGATATTGGAGAGACTGCTCGTTGGATATGGGCAGGTAATACGAGTACCGTACTGTGCTGGGAAGTCGGAGATGGGCCCGGGGAAGGGGCTTCAGTTGGGGGTTAGAAGCGAAGGTTCGACAATCTCGCACCAACTAACAGGTAGGTAGATAGGTCGATTAGGTCGATTAGGTCGATCAACACTTTGGATCTGATGGAGGTCGGATCCAGGATTGGAGGTTAGGGGGATGAGTGGGGCTCATCATCCCTCGTTCCCCCTATAAAAAAAAAAGAATAGGGACAAAAAAAAAAGTGGAGAGAATGGCGATTGAAAGAGAGAGAGAGAGAGAAGGGGGGTCAGATTGGAATCTGGCCAGACGTCACGTCACTTTTCTCGCCGAAGATTAATGAGACTAATGAAAAGGTCGACACCTCATTGAATCAGAAAAAAGATGAAGGACGCTCGCATACATATTGGTCATTTTCGACTTTTGGTCCTTTATTCGTACAATTACTGCGTCATCGCACAGTGTCCAATTGACTTTGATGCTGATTGGAGGGAGTAGAAAAGTATACAGTCTATCTGGGTACGCGCTATGCGCACTACTATGTCATCACTAACGTCTGACGAATAAGCGACAGGCCTCTTCACTCCTCACTTTTTGGAGTTATGACCAAATTACTGGATACTGACGGTGGGGTTCTCGAATCCGACTGACGTCTTTTGATGGTCTTTTCGACAACCCCTCCCCCCCCTTTACTTACCACTAGACTCGATCCGATCGTTTTTAGGCTAACGTCTAGAAGCCCTTCTTACCACCGAATTGGGAAACACTAGACCAAGAGTAAAGGGGTACGATAACCACAGATCGACAAAGCCCCATTAGCGCATTAGCGCATTAGCAATCGAACAATCTACAGTCCGAACTTTTTAAACCCCCCCCCCCCCCCAGTGCGGACGCGTATGAAGCGAGTTCCGTTCTAGTACCGATGAAAAATAACGCTCAATACGCGACCAGGCTCAGCTCGGTAAATGTCCTCATCGTATAATTATCGCCTCGGGATGGAAGTAAGTCGCGTATCACTTCAATGACCCTTGGTTATCAGTCAGAAACACGTTGATTGATTGGTCTTCTTCTCGCCGTTCATTCGCTACCACACATCATATACACTATACACTATACACTATACACTGCGCTCGACACAATCTCACGTTCGTCCTTGTCCATATATACTAACAGAGCGTGGCCAGGTTGGTGTCCCAGGTTTGGTTAATTTCGACAATTAGACGTACTACACCCTTCCACTTGGGTTTATGGCGTGCGTAATGACAGACTTTCATACTTCGATCAATCAGACAACCATGGTTTATAAACGCAAAAAATGTCGACCATTCGATTCAAGAAAAGCATAGAGGTCATGAGCAGCGAGGTGCCCATTAAGCACCAGGCTATTAATCGTGCGACAAAGCGGAGAACAGGGAAACAAGTAACTAAACAAGAACAGGGAACCAAAGCGACAAAAAAAAAGGGGTAACACAGCATCCCAGATACATAAACAAAACAAAAACCCCACGAAACCGTAATCATGTATCATAGATCATCGTCAAAAATATCGTTCAAGATCGTATTTGGACCGTCAGTCAACTAAAGTGAGGCAATGATGAGCGTATTTCGCCCAATGGTCGCATGTACACTTACCGCTCGGGATCCAGTTTGTGATTGGATCGTCAGTCAACTGAGGTAACGATTGCCCGACGTTGTATCCATCCTCGAACCTTATCGGTTCGATGGTGAGCATCTTTCGCACAATGTTCGTATGTATACTCACCACTCGTGATCCAGTTTGGCTCGTCGCCCAACCTACGTGACGGTTGTTCGAAACTGTAGTCGGCAGTATCCATCCTTGGGCCTTATCGGTTCGAGGGTGAGCACCTTTCGCTCAATGATGGTATGTACACTCACCCCTGGCGAGCCATGACGACTGATCGAAGCCACCATTCTTCCCAGTATCTTCCAGGTCGATGTTCATCTATCACAAACAAAAATTCGGTCATCCAGTTGATAAACGCGTGTTGAATAAGACGTACTTCTTTTGCCTGCATACGAGTCAAGGTCACGCTGGGGCCAAATATTAGGGCCAAAAAAAAAGTTAATATACGTACGATCTATACGGCCCACAAACAAGAATGGCGGAAGTCAGTAGCTAGAACCACATCCCATGTAAAGCAGTTGCGTACTTGCTTTAAGGTATTAGTAAGCGTCAGCATTGCGAAGAAACGCTGATGAAATGGATACAGGGAAAGCGTACATACTCGCTATAGATGAAAGACGCAAGTTCCGTCACCAATCAACAAAAGCGCGAGAGACCGAATCACGCACGAGCTGGAAAATAGGTCATCATCCATTGAGGTAAAAGAGTATTGAACCAAGAATATACCATCTGTAGATGACGACACAGGAGGAACGGGATATTCTGAGTGATCCATGCGCCACACAGGGCATATAATGGCTCACTGTCTACGAGACCAAGTGACAGTCCAACATTCAACGGCACAGAACAAAAGATGGTTGATGGTCGAAGAACGCACTTCCTAAGAGACGAAGGAATTAGAAGAAGGTGTGAGTAACCATGAATGAAGTAGTGAGAGAGTATACATACAAACTGCAGGTACACATATACCATAATGGCTTTAGTGATGGGATGTTGACTCGGACGTCGTCCGACACTCACATTCTATAAAGATAGACTTGATCAGCTAGGAAAAGTGAGAAGGAAAAGAAATACATACATCCTTTGGGAAAGAAAATAGCAGTCGCATTCGATAGTTAAGATGAGAAAGTGGAGTAACGCACCATCTAGGACAATGTCAACAAACAGAGGACGGAATGACGGAGACGTACGATCTGAAAAAGAGCGAGGACACATCGATATGAGCCAATGGTATGAAGACGTAGAGGCATATACGCACTTTCTAGATAACCACGAAGGTTGGTATCGTCAAACAGTCAAAAACAGTCAAATTGGAATGCGAGAGACAAGGCTACACACTTGCTAGATAACCACGAAGAGCGGCATCGTCAAACAATCATAATTAAATGCGAGAGACAAAGGTACGGACTCGCTAGATAACCACGAAGAGCGGAATTGTCAAACAATCAAAATCAAATGCGAGAGACAAGGGTACGCACTTGCTAGAGAACCACGAAGAGCGGCATCGTCAAACAATCAAAATCAAGTGCGAGAGACAAGGGTACGCACGAGCTAGATAACCATGAAGAGCGGCATCGTTAAACAATCAAAATCAAATGCGAGAGACAAGAGTACGCACGACCTAAATAACCACGAAGAGCGGCATCGTCAAACAATCAAGATTGAATGCGAGAGACAAAGGTACACACGGCCTAGATAACCACGAAGAGCGGCATCGTCAAACAATCAAAATCAAATGCGAGAGACAAGGGTACGGACTCGCTAGATAACCACGAAGAGCGGCATCGTCAAATAATCAAAATCAAATGCGAGAGACAAGGGTACGCACTAGCTAGATAACCACGAAGAGCGGCATCGTTAAACAATCAAAATCAAATGCAAGAGACAAGGGTACACACGGGCTAGATAACCACGAGGAGCGGCATCGTCAAACAATCAAAATCAAATGCGAGAGACAAGGGTACGGACTCGCTAGATAACCACGAAGAGCGGCATCGTCAAACAATCAAAATCGAATGCGAGAGACAAAAGTACGCACGGGCTAGATAACCACAAAGAGCGGCATCGTCAAACAATCAAAATAAAATACAAGAGACAAGGTACGCACGACCTAGATAACCACGAAGAGCGGCATCGTCAAGCAATCAAGATTGAATGCGAGAGACAAGGGTACACACGGCCTAGATAGCCACGAAGAGCGTCATCGTCAAACAATCACGATCGAATGCGAGAGACAAGGGTACGCACGAGCTAGATAATCACGAAGAGCGGCATCGTTAAACAATCAAAATCAAATGCAAGAGACAAGGGTACGCACGGGCTAGATAACCACGAGGAGCGGCATCGTCAAACAATCAAAATCAAATGCGAGAGACAAGGGTACGCACCTTCTGAATAAACACGAAGAATCGCATCGTCAACGACCAGAACAAAACCCGAGGCCAAGCGTACACACCAACTAAGGTATATCCAACAAATCACCGTTAGTAATCAACCCTAAAATCGACACTCCAGATACCCACCAGCTGGAGTACGACACAAAAGCTTTAGCTATCATGAATCGAAACCACAAACGAGCCTGTACGTACTTCCTACAGCACAAATTAGGCGTATCTCTCGGTGGTCGACATGATTCTCAACGCATGCAAAAACGTACCGGCTATAAATGTTCGTCGTCAGTGAACCAACGCAAACACCAAGATAATAGAACTTAGATACGTACGCGCTAGGGAGTGACGAGTTGCTTATTCAACGATCGTAGTAACCCGACCAATGTAAATTTGCTCTATTGAGAGAGAAATGATTAAATTTCGGCATTCTCTGGACTTCCAGGTAGCTCACCACTGATGATACCTGAAGCTGCACTTAGTCGATACCTCAACGCACTCCCAGAAGCCTGTTCACGTACTGGCTATCTTCGGGTCAACAAATAGTACATAAGCGAAGCAATGGTGGTACTCACTTCCTATAGGAGACATAAATGCTACTCTCATGACTAAATAGGGGATAAATACCATCTGATGAATGCGAATTGTCAGCATCATCGACGGCAGTCAACCTCGTAAAACGCGTACATTCTGCCATAATAATTGTGACCTGATCAGTATACGGAAGAACTTTGAAAAAAGAGGAATCCATACATCCTTTCGATCCACGTAAATCCCGTCGAGTTAGAACAGACCCCAAATACTGCCAGAGTCCCACTAACCCTCTGTTTTCAATCCCAGCCGTGTTCTTCGTCATTTTATTTTCAGTCCATTTATGGTCAGATTACATACTCTCTGTGTGTCAAGGCGTCAGCATAAATTCATATCAAACATTGACCAAAGGCGACACACCATCTACGAGTCCAAGGTGCATACGACCGTGAATTAGTGGCTAACTCGGAAATTGTACTGACGTACTCTCTACGTGATGAGTTAGTCTGAAGCTTGCAACAGAGCATATCAAAGCGCACAGTCTTCAACCAGTCAGTCGAATCATAATCCAAAATGCATACACCTACCCAGTGCCAACTCCGAGACACAATAGTTTGTGTTGTGTATGGTGACTGAAAGAGACAATTATTTGAGTGAAGGTGCTTCAGAGAGGCTTACCATATTGCGTCGGCATAGAGAAACAACATTTGTGATGAATTGATCCGACACCGCCCTAAGGGAATCATCCAGTAAATATTCATATCCTGTATCGATAAATCCAACGATTCGTTCGTTCAAACCCAGCTTGCAACTTGATTCTTCGCAGTGAGCTATCCACGAGTCCCATGAATATCGGATGGCACTACATAAATGATTAATGATTGATCGTATCATTTTGTCAAATAGCTCTTTCCTTTTGAAAGTGCCTTCCTCGATATCGGGACCCGGCCCTTGCTTTGCCCTTGTGGCGAGGTCGATACATCCAGATGCTAGGAAGTAGTGGCCCCGTCCCAGCTGTACAAACCATGGCCCCGATTTCGTCGCTGATGTGAGATATTCGCGAAGTGTGGCGTGAATCAGTCGGATTGGATCATTCCGATCTTTATAGAGTAGGATGCTGCCAAGGCTGTTCACGACGGCTTCGATAGCCTCAGGGTTTGGCGAGAGTTGGGCTACCTCGGCAATTGAGAGGGGGCGTCGCAACGCCAATATCATCTCCAGCACCATTACTGCCACCCGACGAGAATGTTTGTCCTTTGGTATAGACTGCTCGAGTGCAATCGTATATAAATGATCGAGTGTGACCTCTTCACTCAACGAGGCTAACATTGCTTGTACGTCTTTGGTTTTGCACAACAGGTCGCACGCTATCCTCGCCCAGATGAAAACGCCCTCAGCGCGCTCTACTATGTCATAGACTCGCGCTTGAAGACTTGATGGCCAATTACGTAGCCTTTGCTCGATATATCTCCCCACATCATCGTTGTTGCCCTCCAAATCGAAAAAGTTGGTACAGCGAACTCCAGCTGTCGTGATGGCCCATTGCTTGATATCAAGTTCTGGTCGGCCAGTGACGAACACACGAAGGTGTGGGATCGCAGGTAGATGATTAGAAATGACCTCCAGCAGTCTATCTCTGTGACCATGATCATTGTCGCATTCGTCGAGAGCGTCGATGATGAGTATGGCCCGTCGATTGAGTGCTTTCAACGGATCGACAATAAGTCCTTCGAATTGTTGTTCGAGTGAAAGGGAGCCATAGTCTGGCTGACTCTCGAATTCCTTCATGACTTCTTTGAACGTTTCATCTCGGGACGCAAATTTATTTGCCACCACAGAGCAGAACCGCTTCGTGCTCATCGTTTCGGCAGTGTCCCGAGAGAAAAAGAAACGTGCCATGAGTTTTCGTTCCCTATCCCATTCGAGATCCATGTGCTTGGAGACTGTCGACTTTCCTGATCCCGCAAAATCCAAGAGGCAAAACATCTGATCAGTCGAGTTTTCGTCGTTCTCCCAATCACGGATCGCATCCAAGGTTTTGATACGAGTACCCGGCAGGCATTGGCGATGTTGGACTCCGTACACGTTGATATCTTCAGCGCGGCTCGAGTGCATGCTCGTAGCTGTAGATTATATGGAAAATGGATCAGAGGCCATAAAAGTGGTTTTATAGATGCGTACTGTTGCTCATAAACACGTGATCGGTTTGCGATAAACTATTTCGCGTCTGTTCAACTCTACTTGCAACGAGGAGGTGGAGCGCCCTCTACGAATTTTAAGCTGCGTTAATTGCAGGGTTTGAACGACGTACCGTATATTTAGAAAAGCCTTCATCAAAATCCTGCAATCCTTTTCCAAGTATCCCTGAAAAATCTCCTACATTGATCCCCTCGTTCCTCATGAAAATGTAAATCTCCTTGAGTTTACTGACGATCTGTATTCATTACCAATCTAGAAAACGAAGATGGATGCAAAATACCAACCTTGTATAAGCCTGCAGTGATTCTGTGACCACGGGGTCGAAAGGCAGAGCGGACCCCTCGATCTCTTGATCCTCGTCAAGCTTGACCAGCTGGTTCTCCGCCGTAGCGAGATGAAACCTGAGCATCTTGATAAGTCTCGCCCATTCTTCTTTCTCGATATTTTCCTAGGGACGGAAGTCAATGAACAAGTACAAGTGAGCAATCGTATATTTTCCACGTACTGGGACCATTTGAAGCACTGATTGTAGCGCATTACAAGTTGCTTTCAGCGGTTTGGACAAATCAGTGCCCTTTACCACCGCTACATCGAGAGCAGCAAAGATGCGCTCCTGCGAAGCGAATTTGGTGGGATCGGAACGACAAGGAAAACGAGAGACTGTTGGAATAGCACTAGAATGTTCGGGAGTGTCGTCGCCATCCAGGTTTGAGGCATCCAGATTCGAAGACGAGGGTGGCCATGCGCTCGCGTCCGAAGCTTGTTCATCCTCCTCGATCCTCTTCGGTTTTCGGCTCCGTTTTCGTTGGATGTTTTTCTTCGCAGACGATTGCTTTTGTTTAGGAGGCATAATTGTCGTTTCGGTGGGGATTGCGGTCGGGTCCAAGTCTTCTGTGCCACTTGGGAGCACAAAGTCGAACCGCTTTACATACCACAAAAGGCCTAGATATGAAGCTTTCGTATGTTTCGGATGATATAAATTGATTAAATCCAACCAGTGACCTTGCTAATGAGCCTAAAGCCGTCTGGTATGGAGAGTGGCAATCCGCAATCTGGGTGGAAATCTTCCTTAAATGATGCCATTCGTCGCTAGCTTTGACTGATTAAAGTGAAAGAGCCCAAAAATACTCCAGGCCAACTGCCGAATTCAGAATCGCATTCCACTTAGTGTTGGCCCTTTTCAAATCAAAACATCTTGCAAGTCGACCACCGGTACTCCGTCACAGGCGAGATATCTCCAAAAGTGGGCTCTAATACCTGGTATTTAGACATCACCCAAATGAGTCGAAGGCAGTTTCGACAATTGCAAGTTCATTAATTCGACTTACGCAGGCAAATAATCTAAGAGGGTTCCAGAATATAGTCACAATACACCTAGTGTAACCTGTTATACACATTGCTGTCGCTGACAAGTGGCATCACTGAGGTAATACTATACGTTCGACCTAATTTGCCAAACCGTTTTCCCAATCCGCCCTTCATTACCCTCTTTCTTGTAGCCAATATTTACTTCCAAAGCATTTCTGAAGCCGGAGATTACCTCTCTGTCACACCAGTCGACTTCGTCGGGCTAGCCGCCTCTTTGTTAAACTCATGCTCCTATCCATTCTGCTTCCTACTCCGCTCACCTCTGTACTTTGGACCACGCTACGGTGAGATCCTTCTGCGAGCTGTTGAATGGCCTTAGTATAGACGACCTACGCCTGTGGCCTCTCTTGCCTTTTAGCCACTCGAGTTCTCGCGATATCTGATAGATGACCTGGGACCCGAGAATCACACAAAGACTCGCTACTTGAATCCGACCACATACACTGTTGGACTGCGGGTGTCGACTCGCTTGGTCCAGCGCCCGCTCGATTCCTCGATTTCTGTGGTAGTGAAGTTCCCTGTACAGTGTTAGGTGGTAATAAGGTAGAACCATGTGCAGTCGAAGGACACACCACCCCTTGGAGTCATATTTACGATTTTCATGAGGCTCTCTCGAAAGTGGGGAATTTGGGACGGTGGCATTGTGTCCTTACTGCCTCATGACCGTGGCAAATCTCTCCTCCTCTTTTCTCTGCGTCTGGTTCTTTGATTCCTGTAATTGGTATCACGCAGGATTTGGCATTCCTAAGATCGAAGGCTTTTGGAGGTTTGAGGTTGGATGAGTCCCACTGCGGTGGTGGTTTAACATCATGGCTAGTTGATCTGTTAATTAACTGATTGTTGAATTATGGAAAAGTCTAACTCGCTCCTCTCATGTCGTGTCGTGTCGGATTGGGTCGAGGGAGAGGTGGAGGGGATCAAGTTTCGGTGTGCCGGTCCATAAAGGAAACCGAGGTCCGGTCAAGTTTGTTCGTGGCTCCACCAAAGCGAGACTAAGAAGGTCGCGACCAAGTAGAAACTATCGACGAATTGGAAACTCAGATGCTAAAGTTAGGATGGGATCATTCGATCATTCGTGGCTACCGAGTTGTACGAACTGATTACCGCGTGTATTTGTATGATATTGACTGATAGTAAGATATACGTATGTGGCCCACGTCAGGTAGTTAGGTCCCTTCCAGGTCGCAACCCAACGAACCATACGAAAGGGCGTGGAGAGCGCTTGATCTTCTCGTGTTTCTCTCTCGCGCGCGATCATTCCTTGCACGATTACGCTATTTCTCGCCCACTCAGGAGCTCGTTCGCTCGGTCATGGGGAGACCTTTGGGTTAGGTTGTATGGGATATGCGGATTAGGTTGACACGGGCGACACGAGTGAGTCGTACGCGAGAGAAAGAGTCATGTGCGAAACTGCCCATCGCGATACTGTGATGACTGCTCGCTTCATTTGCATTTCGAATTCTGGGTATGTAGAATACTGAGCGAATAGCACGATTTGTTACGTACAGCCTGGAATGAGTTGGAGAAGGATGCTTTTACTCCCGAATCGGGGAAATGAGTTGCGAGCTACCAGACCGTCAAGCTAAAGGTTGTGGGAGTACGGTAGGAGTGGGTGGTTGGACCATTCTCGCAGACTTTGACCCATGATGATTATTGAAACAATCAACATTTTTAAAAGAAATTGGGTGGCTGGGCGTGAGAAAAGAGCCGAGTCGAGGTGTAGTGGTCGAGTCGAAGAAAAGCGGAGCCGTCGACGGATCCGATGGCCAATGGTAGAGTCTTAGCCTTTGATCAACGGCTATTGAAGTAATCGGACTTTCAAATAAATCGCGTTGATGGGCGTGAGGAGAGAGTCGATCCGAGGCAAGCGACGCGGTCGAGGTTAAGACGCGCAGAGTACCAGCTTGGCGTTATCTGACGTCTGACATGATATGAACAATCCCGCTTATCCGCAACTGGCGATAATTCTTGCGTCTAGAATCTACTTTGTAGTCATCTTCCAAGTCTACTATGATCTTCCCGTAACACTATTATTGATAACCAACTAATTTGTCTGACCACTCATGTCGGCTCTCCCCAATTCGTCACATTCCTCCTACTTCGTTCATTATATCCGTCTTAAAACATCCCCTTGCGACAGTCTTTGCAAGTTTCTAGCCCACTTAGGATGTTAGGCGATCTCAATCGGCTCCATTCTTGATCCTTCGCAACATCGGGGACGTCTACTGGACAGCTAAAAGAAGATGATTTGAAGACCGAATATATGGTATATGTCATCTACTTCAACCAAGGTTTCACCTATCCTCGCAAAAAGCTAGTCGCCACTTGGACCTGTTCATGTCTATCCATGAGATCAGATATCCGATTTGCGTGGTCGCGCGCTCGCTCGCCCGCCCCATTCTCTGCTCCTTTTCAGACCAAACCTCTCTCAGTATGTCCATAGGGCTCTCTGTCGTCGGCAGAACATCAACAAGTGTATGCTCCGCTGTATCGTCCTTCAAGTCAGGAGTGTCTTTCGAAGGTTAAGAATTCGGCGGCAGCATTCTTGAGTTTCATACCCACGAGAGGGAAGCCGCTAGGCCACACTCAACGTGCACCTGCGGACGCCTGCAGATATACGCACCGTTGCCTCATTTCGCAAGATCCCGCATTATATAGTTTCATGTACGGGTATCCTTGACACTATCCGACGTGTTTCTCGTAATGGAGAGCCCAGGTGAACTCTCAACGGATGAAAGGATAATTGTGTATGGTCTTCTTGCCACTCACCACACGGTCCGCTCATGTTTCCTAAAGCGTTATGGGACCCACTGGCGTGGGTAAAACAACCGTAAGCTACTCTAAGCATTATCCTTTCACACCTCAAAATACTCTAGTTCATCAACTGCGTCGCTAACCGGGGTGATCGTGGTGTTGGTCACGGTATAGAGTCTTGCACACCCGAGGTCTCATTGGTCAATGTAGAACACACCGTTCATGGTCGCAAGGTCGTCCTTGTTGATACTCCTGGCTTCGATGATACCTATAAGTCGGATACTGAGATTTTGACCATGATCGCGTCATTCCTTGTCAAAACGTGGGTCCCGCTAGGTTAAATAACCCAGTATATTCTGATCGCCCGATAGTTACACAAACAATCTCAAACTCGATACAATTCTCTACCTTCATCGAATCATTGATACACGAATGACTGGATCGCTCCTCAAGAACCTCAAGCTTTTTGTGAGCTTATGTGGCGTTCAATCGATGCCAACCGTGAC
>WSTP01000417.1:0-13844 GCA_019627735.1 Serendipita sp. 400
GGAGTGGTCCTGGGCGGGATGGTGGGACATCACTCCCATTCGACGACTGCCTCAAAAGGCATGATAAGGGTGGGCGAAATTCGAAGGCCTACGTCGGTCGGCCAATTGGTAGTCGGAGAGGGAGAAGCCAAGTTGCCTGGCTCAACCCCGACCTCAAGTGGCTCCCTCCCGTTCTATGCGTAGTATTTAGATAAGCTCACTAATGTATTTATTCATTATTAATATACATGTTCTGACGATAATTATGGACAATAGCAGCCGTTCCATTTCTGGCTCTCGCAGCCTTAGGAAATCCTTGGTTTCCTTGCAAAGGAAGCGGAACGCAGCCTCCCATTGGCCTATGGAACTTTGGACATGTCAGTACCGAAATTACGGAGGACGTGATAACAGATTCACATCACGGTATTAAATCTTTGCTCAGCAATTTGAAAACCAATCCGGGTATGAACCAAATCATATGTATCAAACCCTCTTCGGATCTCGTCCGATTCATTGGTCGTGCTCTTGACAAGGTTCGACATCTCAGTCTGGTAACAAGGTCCAGGCCACGATTCCGCCGTTTGACCTGGTGAAGTGGCAGGGATATCACGAGGCTTTGGACCTCTGATTATTCGCACAAACGAATCACGATGAAGTCCCTCCAATTGGTGTGCTGCCATCGACAACTTCGTTTCAACTTGCTTTCTGGCCTTGGAGTATCGCGCTTTCCATAGGACGACGACAACGACAATGGCCTTCCTGCCCGCTCCCGTTACCTTGGGGGGGGGGGGGGGGGGATCCGAAGGGCCAGCCAGGCAGGGCGATCCCAGAAGGTTCGTTGTCAAATCGGAATCATCAGGCGGCACAAGCCTAGATGGAATAAACCCTCTTGAAATCGGCCAAAACTATTCGAATCGGAGATTCGGACCATTCTTTCAAAACACGGTTCTGGTCAAGGAGCGTTTTTGCGTAAAATCTCGCTGCCTTCGTAGATTTGTTTTATTCTGGCGTAGGTTTATAAGATAGTGAGTATCAAATGAGGAAAGGGAATCACGACAGAAATTACCTTTTGTTCAATCTTGCGAACTACTCAGATTCAACAGCGAGAGTACATCACGTTTCTCTCTCCACGACTTGGATATTCATCTTGTATCTCGCTGGGCGGTTCTTGTATGTGGTGGAAGCTTCTCTTTCTGTTATGGTTCCCTCGTTGCACGAGACTTGGAGATATCTCCGCCCACTTGGCTTCCGAGCGGATCTCAGTATGGACCCAATCAGATTTAATTACCTCGTATGTTACTACAGAGCCTCTTGGCATCGTTCTCCCTCAGGATTTCGATCGTACTATCCATAAGGTCAACCATGTCGACATCTGATACCGGCTTCCTCACACCCCTTGCGAGCCGTTGTAAATTCTTCAGAAAAAGCTATTCTTTGAGCGCAGCCACGTGTATACATTTGCAAAGCTGGCTTGCTTTGGCAGGGTCGCCATATTGTGAGAGATTTGGTGCGGCTGCCTGACTTGTGATAGCACTGGGAATGTCATAAATTGGCCCTCACGATCGAGGCGCTGTATGTTCGGGCTTACAAGTTTTGAAAGAGACCCCGGGTTTCAGACTATTTGATGGCACTGTCAAGGATCCAAAAGTTGATCCTCCCAAATAGGCACTGCTTATAAAGAAGTGTCATCTTGATATAATAGACTGGATCCATGCAATAGGCATCGGTAGGCATCGGAATATCCTTGATTTTGGTTTGATGACGACATCAGGAGGCGTCGAATGCCTAGATGTGGTGAAATATGATCTACGGATGAATAAAAAGTCAGAAAGGGTAGATTCCGAGTCGCATTATCATTGGTCGTCGCTGTTGCCGTCGCTATTGTGGGAAGAAGGTGCGGCCATGGTACCACAGGGGAAGGTAAGTCGTGTAAAACGAATAAAGATGATGTTCTAACTATCTGCAATTTATCAAATGAAGAACGGTCAGCTAGAGAGGCGACATACTCTTCGAAGAGGCCCTTTGTTCCTTTTGGGAAAGCGTCGCAGAGACCATGTCCAGATTGACGTTTTACAAGGGAGAATAGCATGGCAAGAGATGCGTTGGTGTAGATTCAGATTGCTCGTTGGTCGGTCGCAGTCGACAACATTGAATCTCTATATGTATATAGTTTTGAAACTGATAAGATTAGCTAAATCGAAGGCGCGACTTGAAAAGTGTTTGAGACAAGCTTCCTTTGGAGAGAGATGACTCGATGAGCATCTTCGGGGGTTGTCGTGACAGAGTCCAAGTCGTGACAGAGTCCAAGTCGTGACAGAGTCCAAGACTAGAGACGGCTACCCAAAATGGGCATGGCTATTACCCATCCTGATAAACACCGTAGGAATTCTTGTAATATCGCCCGAGTATAAAGAGGCATCACTTGGGAATTCCGATGATTTAGTGACAAAACGGTGTCGGGAACACACACAGCTCAAGTCGTAATTAATAGCGTACGTACGTAGCATACTCTACTCGCTTCTGGCCTCGAGTGGCCCTGAAATTTGAAATGGACGACGACCACTTGGATTAGGACTTCACGCCGCTCTAACTTTGCCTTCATTCGCCAAACCAAACGAGCGTTCGATTTCTTCAATACATAAGTGTAAAAGGAGCTTCGCTCCCGAAGAGAGAGAATTTGGACGCGGTGCGCACGATCAATAGGTCAATTGCATATATACACTCTAAACGACGTCGTGTCTCACCGCACTCGCTCGCGCACCCGCCACGAACCTCGGCCTTCACTCCCACCACCACCTTACTCCCCAGTATTGAGAAAAGACCGCATTATCCAACTAGATAAGCCGCCTTTCGATTTGCTCGTCTTCATTCGCCATAACATCTGGCTCAATTCGACTGCCTGCCCTTGCGCCCGTTGGCCTTTGGATTTTCTCACTAATAACGAATGGCCATCCTCCGTAATGAGTGGACCCAGACATCCCAATAACGTTCTTTACGCGCCGTTTACCGCTCAACGTTCATCGTTTACCGCTGATCTCTCTATTTCGGGAGTAAACGCATCCTTGATTGGGGTATTCGAAAACTGAAACTAGGAAATGCTGTTATTCACTCTTGGTCATATAGAGAGTCGAGCAGCGCTCGTCAGGATGATTATATAGTACTCCCTCGGCCTTATTTACAACGGATGTAACCAAACAATTTAGACTAGAGTTGACAGTACATGAACATGAGAGACAGATGAGAACAAGAAACACAAATGATTCGATGAAATACTTCTGAGTCGAGCTAATAAACCTATGCACTAGCCTCCGCCCAATCGCCTCTGACTTGGGTCCACGCAGCTCCATGGACAAATTTGGACATATCCAGTCGCGTCTGAATATACTGGCCGATGAACAAGGTTTGAAAGGGTGGGAAGAGCCCCATTTGTAGGTGAGGTGCCACCCAGAAGAGTCGCTCAGAATTAGGTCCTCGAACCCAGCCGTCCGTCATGCGTGAGGGGAAGAGATATTCACTTGACACTTTGTTGAAAAACATTTCAAGCTACGCATGATGATGAGTACGCAATTCGAGACACAAGGTTCAAACAACTTACTAAGGGTGTGTGTTGCAAGTCCCATACACGCACCGTCTTGTCACCGGAGCCAGACACGATCCGTCGACCATCAGGAGAGAAGACCACGGAAAATACATCACTATCGTGACCCTCAAGCAATGGTCCATGGCGCTGGCCAGTCTCCACATCCCATATCCGCACCGTCTTGTCATAGGAGCCAGACACGATCCGTCGACCATCAGGAGAGAAAGCCACGGACTGGACCCTGCCAGTGTGACCCTCAAGCGACGGTCCATGATGCTGGCCTGTCTCCACCTCCCATATCTGCACCGTCCCGTCTGAGGAGCCAGACGTGATCCATCGACCATCAGGAGAGAAGGCCACGGACAGGACCCAGTGATTGTGACCTTCAAGCGACGACCCATATTGCTGGCCTGTCTCCGCATCCCATATCCGCACCGTATTGTCTTCGGAGCCAGACACGATCCAGCGACCATCAGGAGAGAAATCCACGGACAGGACCCAGCCATTGTGACCCTCGAGTGACGATCCGTGCTGCTGGCCTGTCTCCACATCCCATATCCGCACCGTCTTGTCAGAGGAGCCAGACGCGACTCGTTGACCATCAGGAGAGAAAGCCACGGACTGGACCCTGCCATCGTAACCCTCAAGGGATGGTCTGTATTGCTGGCCTGTCTCCGCATCCCATATCCGCACCGTCCTGTCATCGGAGCCAGACACGATCCGTCGACCATCAGGAGAGAAAGCCACGGACTGGACCCTGCCATCGTGACCCTCAAGCGATGATCCGTGTTGCTGGCCTGTCTCCACATCCCATATCCGCACCGTCCTGTCAAAGGAGCCAGACACGATCCATCGACCATCAGGAGAGAAAGCCACAGACTGGACGTAGTTATCGTGACCCTCGAGTGACGATCCGTGTTGCTGGCCTGTCTCCACATCCCATATCCGCACCGTCTTGTCTTCGGAGCCAGACACGATCCATCGACCATCACGAGAGAAAGACACGGACTGGACCCAGTCATCATGACCCTCGAGTGACGATCCGTGTTGCTGGCCTGTCTCCGCATCCCATATCCGCACCGTCTTGTCATAGGAGCCAGACACGATCCATCGACCATCAGGAGAGAAAGCCACGGACTGGACCCAGTCATTGTGACCCTCAAGCGATGATCCGTGTTGCTGGCCTGTCTCCGCATCCCATATCCGCACCGTCTTGTCTTCGGAGCCAGACACGATCCAGCGACCATCAGGAGAGAAATCGACGGACAGGACCAAGCCATTGTGACCCTCAAGCGATGATCCTTGTTGCTGGCCTGTCTCCGCATCCCATATCCGCACCGTCTTGTCACGGGAGCCAGACACGATCCGTCGGCCATCTACTGACCAAGCCACCGACAAGACGCCTTCAATGTGTCCAGCAAGAATATTCAGAGTAGCCGACCACTTCCGATCTCCCCCTTCTTCAATTTTCAAAGTGTTAGGATATCGAGGGCCGTATTCTTTTGCTATCCATGATTGCTCTGGTACGAATGGTAATGCTGATAGATATATATGTGGTACGCTTTGCAGTATTAAAGGGTTGAAATGAGTGATGAATCTTGGCATATCGCTTGCTAATGCTATCAAATCTTCTAGATTGTGTCTCTGGATTTGCATTAATCCTTTGTCCAGGTGGATGCATGCACACAACGCTTACCTTCAACCATCTTAATAGTACCAGCAATATAATTACCCCTCTATTCACTAGTTGATGCAAGCTGATCACCTCCAGCCAGAACAGGAACTGATTTCTGAGGAAGTATCGTACATCCTCCAAGATTTCCGGACTTGGCGAGGCTTCCTCCAAATGAGTCGTCCAGAATCGTGATGCATACAATAGATGCGGGGAAATACACTTTTCCAGGCGTGATTTGAGTCCCGGAATCTCATCGTTGAGTGTATACGAAGATTCGATGTTACCGATATTGAAGCGTAGTTCCTTCTTCATTATCTCCAAACACCTTGATGCGAGTGCCTCGTGTGCTCTCCCTAATGAAATACTGAAATTTGAGGCATCTGATCCGTGATCAAGAAGAAAATCGACAAAGGATTGATGACGGAACCGTAGTTCATCCGAAGACTCCATCACTGATTGTAGTCCCGTGCATATATATTCCGCGGCCGACTTTGCCATTGAGAGCAGCTGTGCTACAGCCGAAAGCCTCAAAGGCTCCTTGGCCACGATGACCGTTCCGACGACGGAGAGTAGATTCTGCACTACCTGTACGCTTGGGCTGGGAAATGACGTATTTATAACCTGCACATATAGCCCATTCATATCTCCTGTTCCCTTTCCGCTCAGTGCTTGCTTTAGCTGCTCTTCTGGCTCTCCGGCCTCGATCAACTTGATGGCTGTTGATGCCCAGATGAAAAGCCCGCCAGCTTTGACTGCCAGATCTTCGATGATCTTAGACCCAGGCCAGTCAGCTGATAGCGATTCTGGGTATCTCTCTGCAATTGTTTGGAACTCGATCCGAAGAAAGGACTGGATATCTTCCTTTGACTGCGCATCCGTCTTCTCGCCAGTAGACAGCTCAATGGCATGTGGTTGTGTTCGGGAGAACAACCTCGCAATGTCATTCTCTTCGCGGCTGGTCACGATGAGCTTGAAATTACGAGGGAGCTTGGACCAACTGTCCAAGGTACGGATGAGGTCTTTTCTATCTTTTGATCGCTGACCCTCGAGACCTCCACACTCGTCCAAGGCATCGATTATCACAATCGGCGACTGTTCCATTGGGACGTTGTTGATTTTCGTCAATGGGCCCCGGATTAGTTGTTGAAACAGGATATCAATATTGGGTGTTCTTAGATCGATTTCCTCCTTCTTCATCTTCGTGGCAAGGCTCTTTCGAATTGTTGGATGACGACCTAGATCGTACGCCACGGTGCGCCACAGTGCCGAGGTGGTCATTGTCGCTGCGTTTTGTCGTTGGAAGAAAAAGCTCGATCCGAGTCGTCTCTTCTTTACGCCTAACTCCTTGACGAGGCTCGACGCTATGGCGGATTTACCTCCACCAGGGTGACCTTTTATCCAGAGAATATTGGGGGCATTCTCATCCAGAGACCATTCTCTGCACCTCATCAAGATATCAGTGCGTGTCCCCGTTGCACATTCACGTGGTCGCGACTCGCTTGGGTCGATGAATCGAAGTTTGGCCAGGATAACGTCGTCTTTTGAATCGCCCACCGAACTTGCAATATATAGGAGTAACGATTGCTGTGTGGTCGTCAGAATGGACGCACAGGAGAGTAGGCTTATCGCTCACCATTATTTTGGATTGTGCCGTCTGTAAACGCAGTCGATAATCATTGATTATCCCGGCTTCTAGCTTCGTCGTGCCTATACGCTGTACCAGTACCGAGATCGTGAGTTTATTAGTCTTGATATCTGCCTCTGTGATCCCGGACTCGGCGAGAATGTTGGCGAGTAAGTCGGTCACATCACTGTACGATAACAATCAATGTCAAGGCCTGTTGGGGGATCTGTGGCTACGTACTCGAAGTACTCCTCAATCGGGTCCTTGAGCGAAGATTCGACCTCTTCGAGAATGTCACTAATCCCAACTTGACCCAATTGCTGTCCGAACGTGTTCAGATGGGCCTTGATAGCGAGAACGAGCTCATTCCATGCCGACCTGTTATCCTGAACGGTCTATATTTGTATTTAATCAATTAAAATTGAACGAGGTACGCGGCTGGATGAACAAAGAAAACACACCTGGACGGCTTCAAGGAGACTGACGACGCCCTCACATGCCGCCTTCAACGGTGTAAGTCCTACGCCTTCAGCGACGGATTTCGTAAAAGTAAGAAATAAGGTGGCACGACTGAGCCAGGCCTCCGTCTTCGATACATGTGGGCGGCTGGGAGGCGCATGTTGTTCAGGTGGATTGGACGTGGAGGGAGCTTCTGCTGAAACTAGCGTGTTTTGGTTCGTTTGATTGCTTATTATAACGGGTGAGATGATACTATTTATTTCGACTGGTGCAGCGCTGGCGGCGATGGCAGTGGCGCTAGTGGCAGCGACAACAATAGTCTGAGCTGGAGTTGGCAAAGCTGAAGTTGAAGGCTGGGACGATTTCTTCTTCTTCCAGAATTTCCAATTTGGTTTTAGGTTTGGTTCCATCGCGAACCCTGAGAGTAATGCCAGATACGAGTCGGTTCAAGATTGGTGCTAGCTGGCACGTATTCGAGGCTGACGGTTCATGGAAGATTTGGCTACTATAGGGGTATTTACCGTAATCTCTCGGGTCTTCTGGCATTAATTATAGACAATAATGATAAGCAGATGAACGTTCCGAGCTGACTTGGACTCCGACTCCGACACTCCGACACTCCACCTCGGACGAATGGACGTTCCATACCGAATATCACTGCTAACCACTATATCCAGCCAAGTATGAGATTCTGATAAGCTCCAACTATATACTTTATCCGGAAAAAGAAAGAAAGATGATCCGACATACACCTTATAGGCAAGAATAAACAAGAGTTTAGGTGGAGATTTATATGCTAGGCCAGACATAAACGATGTGCAAGGCCGCGCTATCATGCATACCGCGTCGTTTCTTTGTGGATAGAAGCACCAAAGGTAGGGGGACGAAGAGTTACGAATCTGAGAGCAGTGGTCAACTAACTTGCTCCATCGAGTAACATTATCGTGAGACATTCTCAATAGCGAACCGACATACAGCCTCGTAAGCGAACGTGTCCAGATGGAGCTTTTTCGCTGTGAACTCCCGTTCGACTCGCGAAAATTTGGATATGTCAGCACTGAAAGTCAGAAAACGGGATGGGAGACTCACAAGACGGCATCAGATTCTCTATCACATCACTCAGCGGTCTAAAAAGCAACCCGAGTATGGACCATTTATAATTGTCGAACCTTCTTTGGATCTCGGTCGGCGCGTTGGCCATGCTCCTGAAAATGTCCGATAGCTGGCATAAGCTTCCATGCCACAGATTCTATCATCCAACCTCGCAAGGTGGTAGGGATATCACGAGGCCTTGGACTTTCGATTCGTATTCGCGCGACTGACTCACGATGAAGTCCCTCCAATTGAAGCGCCGTGATCGATAGCTTCGGTTCAACCTGTTTTCTAGTCTTAGCGTATCGCGCTTTCACGACGACGACGACAGCGACCTTCCCTCCTAAGTTCTATTACCTTGGAGAGATCTGAAGTGTTAGGGAGGGGTTCTAAAGGTTAGTCGCTGAACCGAGGTTGTCGGGTAGCATAGGTACAGATGGGAGAAACCATTTTGAAATTGGCCAAAACCATCTGAGCCTTGCAGACATCGAACTATTCTTTCGACGCACGGACCTGGTCATTGAACGTTTTTGCGTGTCGACATCTGATTTCAATTTTCTGACACACTTTGCGACCTGTTTCCGATCTTTCAGAATGAAATCCTTCGATAGTGTCTTGAGAGCAGCACAAATGCGTACAGACTCGCAAAGCTGACTTGTTTTGGCAAGGTCGCCATACGATGAGATGTTTGGTGCGGCTTCCTGGATTGCAATAGCACATTTAAATCGGCCATTTCAATCGAGGAGTTGTGCGTGCAGGCTTACAAAGTTGAAAAGATCCAGGGACCCGGCACTCAGAAGTGGTTTTCAGGTGTTGTCCAAGGTCCGGAATTCGGTCTTCCCAAACAGGCGTCTCTCATAAAGGCCCGTTGGCTCGATATAATCGACTGGGTCCATGAAATAGGTATGGAAGTATCCTTGCTTTTTGGTGTGAGAGCGATAGCAGGAGGCGTTGAACTCCTCGATGCAAGTGGAATAGGATATACAGACAAAATCGGAGCTGGATGCGATGATGTTCGAATCGCGTTCTTATCGGCCGTCCCTGTCGCTGTCGTTGTCGTGGGAAGACGCGTCCTGCAAAAAGATAAAGTCGAGATTCAGATTATCTGTAAGATATTAAGTGAGGATACAGTGTACGGTTATGAAAGGTCGGCTAGTGAGCATGAGGCGACGTACGGCACTCGTCCAGGAGGCTGTTTATCCCTGAGTAAAAGCATCACAAAGACCATTTCCAGAACGAGGTTTATAATGGAGAATAGTGTAGCAATCGATGCTTTGGTGTACGGTAGATTTAGGTTGCACATTGGTTGGTCGACAAGGTTGCAGCAGCTATTACATTATATTGTCGATGGTTTTTCAACCGATGTCGTCGACCAAATAAAACGTCCAAGTTAGATGTGTTTTAAATACCTTTTTTTATTGATGAAGTGACTTCGTCAGAGTACTCGGGATTGTGGTGACGGAATCCAAGGATTGAGATGAGACGAGGCCGAGTAGTCACCCATGCCTAGTATTACCCTTCATTGGCCCATCTTGGCGGCTAACCAACTTCCAAATACCAATGTATAATGTATTACATGTACATGCAATCAACATGGCCATGGATATTACCATACACCCACATACCAAGTAGGGCCAACTGTCGACGGCTTTAAGTGGTTGCTTCGACCACATCATCACCACACTTGGACCTTTTATCTGCTCGGCTTTGTATATCAAACTGCCAAATGCGCTCTGAAATTTCTTCTATACATCGTAGAATCGTCGAAGAAATCTGGTGGATGGGTTTTCCTTCGCTTCGACTCCTAGCTAGCAAGCGGATCCCTCGGGATGGTTTGCGTTAGGAGGCCAGAACACTGTAGGAGATATCTATATGGACTGAGGTCATGCTCTATACATAATAAATCATGATATTGAAAGCTTTGGAACAGTGTATTGTATGGGCCAAAGTAGTAAAGCCATATGCCATAATTTAGCAAGCCCTCGATATCGTCAGATGACTCAAAGGTGAGGAAAGTGCACGTTCACGTTTCATCTGGCTCCGTCGAGAGATACATTGCATTGGCATCAGACTGTCTCAACGCCCCGATCAGCCAGCATATTTAGGATCCGTCCTACACGGCTTGTCGTATCCTTGATACATGACATAATTCAATTTTTCGACTGAGCCTGACGTCCAGTTATCTCTCTTATGATTGCCATCAGATTGGCACAGCACGTCAGGCTCTGTCGCTAAACGACCTCACCCTCAACCCAATCCTTCTGCATACTATGATAGCTATCTCTCTCAAAGGGAGTCATTTTATCTACAGGTGATCTAGTCTCCCATCTTTGGCAGAGCCATTTTCGTGTACACTGACGATCGAAAGTTCACCATCCAGGTTCCTTAGCTCCCTCATTTTGGCACGACGAGTTCAAGAAAATAGACGAGGATTGAGTGCACGGTCGTCTATACTGGACTATATCTCACATCAACGCCGCCTGGTATCATCCATCGACCGTCCATTCGAGTGCTCTACATGTGCGAAACGATTTGTCACCGAAGCACGTTTGAATTCGGTGAGTTAAATCACAGAAACATTGAATATTCTCTGCCTTGTCTCTTAATTATCATAAAAGCATTCGCATTCACTCGTGCACCTGCCGCGGATTCTCTCATGCATCGAGCGGAGCCGCCACATGAGATTTTATAAGCTTCCTTCGGGCGTTGCACACCATTTGGAACGATCAGAAGAGGGTTTAGAGGAAGTAGCTCGTGTGCTCTTCAAGTGGGATAGAGAAAACTTTGTAACCAGTAAGCTTAAAAGTTCATCTCCCATAGTTGACACCATGATATTGAAGAGATGTTCGATCCTATAGACCCAAAAGTCCCCGGAGCACACTCCATCACGCCACCTTTGGGTCATCTGGCCACCCAGGATACGTGGGTAGAGGACAATGTGTATATCTGCCCAGTAATGGACTGCAAAGCTAAATTCTTAGAACTAGACCGACTCAGGAAGCACTTAGACTCCCAATTCCACCGCACAGATAAGCGGACATATCATTGTCCCAGTTGTAAGTCGCACTTTCCGGTGATTTCGGCAGCGTTACAACATATGGAAAAGGGATGCGATAATATCACCCACGATAATACCAAGGATAAATACATGAAATTGTTGGAAACACTTCGTTCGCTCTGGTACAATAGATAACCATTCGCTTGCACAATAGATCACGTTCTGCCTCCCCGAAAAGGCATCGCTTCCAAGCTAATCCTCCCGTAAAGAATGGCATGAGGAGAGAGGTTTGTATTCAGGAGGGTGAATAGGGGAAAGCGGGATGTCACCTAGGCTGATGCCTCGAGGGCTGCATAGTACTCGCACGTTGACCCAATACCACCTCACTCCGCCACTCCGACTTAGACCCCGCCACCATTCGACTTCGACTTCGTCCCCGCCTTACCCTTATTCGATATTTACACCCTGTCGTGTCAGACGGTCAAGAGGCTGCATATAGGAGAAGTCTATTTGGACCGCTGTCTATATTTCCTTAAGCAATACGTCATGATATCGAGAGTCTTTGAGCCAAGTTATTGCCCTGCCAAAATGCAGGACAAACACTTAAGGCCACAATCCCACGGGCTCTTGATTATCACAAACAGGATGGGAATGAGCCTCTTTCGTCTGCCAATCTCAAAGGATACGGTCGCATCGTCGTTACTCCTCCAATCAGCTAGCATGATCTCTAGGATCTGCTCGACATCTACCTCTTGCGTTCACCCGGCATGCCATATTTCCCGAATACGCTTCGTAATTCAGACACCCTGGGACTGAGCCTGATTTCTCTGGCGTGTCTTCGTATGGTTACCTCTGTCAGATTGGCACGCGACTCCGCCCGTCAGGCTCTGGGCACAAACACCTTGGACCTTCACCCCAATCTTTCCGCAAACGATGATACCTATATTACTCAGAACGACTTGGGTTGTTTATAGGTAGCGTAGCCAGTCACCTTGGGATGCACTCATTCGTTACTGAGGATCGAAAGTACGCCAGTCAGGTCCATCAGCTCTCCAGTTTTCGCACGACAGTCTCAATATTATGGAGGAATAACAAATAAATGGTCTCTCAGATTATCAGACTACACGCCCCTCCAACGCCGCTTCGTATCCTCCGCCAAACGCCCGTTTAAATGCCGCAAGCACGAGTGTGAAAGGAGTTTCGAAACAGAAGAAGGCTTAAACTCCGTACGTACCATCAATAAGTACCTAAATATACATACTCTAAACCCCTATCTCATCACAGCATTTGCGCTCGCTAGTGCATCTTCCACGAACCCTCCCCTGCATTGAAGAAAGACCACACTTTCAAAACTACAAACTACCCTCAGGCATGGCGCATCATTTGGAGCGACCAGTAGAAACAGGGTTGAAGAACGTGGCTCGGGTCGTCTCCGAATGGGACGAACAAAACGTTGTGACCAGTGAGTATCAGAGCAACCCCTTTAATCTAGTAGAAAGGCATCAGATTGACTCGGCGATGTACTTTATCCTATCCTACAGACCCAGAGGTCGCTGGCGCAGACTCCGTTACGCCGCCTTTAGGCTATTTGGCCACGGAGGATACGTGGTCAGAGGAGAAGAATGCGTATGTCTGCCCGATATCAGACTGCAAATCCACGTTCCCAAAACTGGACAGACTCAGGAGGCATCTGGACTCCCAGGTGCACCGCACCGATAAAAAGACATATAAGTGTTCAAGCTGTTCCGCCCATTTCTCGGTAATCTCAGCTGCTCTCCAACACATGGAGAAAGGGTGTGGTGATATTACCCACGAAAAGGTCAAGGGTAAATACAACGAAATATCCGAAGCTCTTCGTTCGATCTGGTACAATAGATAGTTCTTCGCCTGCAAAATAGATCGCGTTCCATTCTGAAAAAGACATCGGTTTCCGAGCGAAAATTCCCCTCGTCCCCGTCCCCGTAAAATGGTGGTATGAATAAGGCAATTTGCGTTCGGGATGGGTGAATGGGAGAAAAAGCTGGATGCCACCTCGGCTGATGGGCTTGAGCTGAGGGCGCACTAAGGGCGCAATCGAGAAGGGAACAAGAGAGCCGGTCGAAGTTTCGTCCTCGATTTATCAAAAATATATCGAAGATGGAGGCTGCTTCATTCCAATCGCCCTTTCTCTCTCTGATCTGCCGCCATCCCCCCAACATGAGACACTTACATGTATTACATACCGCACGAAAATACGGAAATTGGAAAAACGAAACATGTTTCGATCAACCTTTTTGATTATTTCCAGCCTGATTCTTCGTCTTCCTCTGCCGTCGTCCCCAGCAGTGAAACAGCTCCACATCAAGCTTCGGAGTTGTGCGTCTGGTTCGTTCACGAGGGCTCATGGCAGGATATTAACCGTGCCACGCCAATGGGTACGTCGATTCCCGCGATCACA
>WSTP01000418.1:0-13823 GCA_019627735.1 Serendipita sp. 400
TTAACGACGAGACCGGCTCAGCTTCCCTATACTTCAAGCTCTAACGCGATCCAGTATAATTATGTATATCTTGGTCAGAGATCCTTTCATTTGCTGTATTAATGTTCTTCCTATTGGCACTTGGGCGACTACTGTACATAAGCTGGGACGAACCAGTTGATGTCTAACTCTTAACCAAACTACGATATTTTGGAGTAGATCCTGAAACAGTGGGAGTGGACCTTTGGAATCAGGCGGCGTGAAGTTAATGCGCCTAATCACTACATTGGACTTTTTTGGACCCATCATTTTCTAGAAGTGGCCTCGATGTCAGACCTACAATGGATCTGACACCGATGCACTAGGCGAGCGAGTCCCCTTTCTTCGATAGCCAAGGCAAGGAAAGAGGAGTCAAACTCCCCTTTCCATTACGCTTCGTGGAAAGACGAAGGGAAATGCTTACTTTCTTTGTCAAACGGAGTTGCAACTGAATTTGCAGGGGCTAGGAAAGAGACAGATTTTCTTCGTCTTTCTGCGAGGGGCAGAAAGGGGAATTTGACTCCTCTTTCCTCAGGTCGGCTATCGAGGAATTTGCCTATTAGTGACGGAGGATCGGCGGCAGATCACCGCCACCACTGGTATTATTCTCTCAGTCTATCGCTGTTTCGGTAAGAATAGGGACTGAGATATCAGTGTCTCCCATAGGAGTGTTCATTGCACCAGCAGCCTGCGTGGCGGGTCACCTCCTGACGGCTGATGCAGTTCATAGATTGCAGGTGGTGAATCTGAATAGAAAATTCGAACCAATTCGTCAAGCCGACTATCTACCACCTTTCTGATTGGCTCTACTATGCACGGCAGCCTTATGCGATTGCAGAACCATAGTTTGGAGTCGACCTCAACGTTCCTTGGCGGCCTTTGAGTCAAATGGAAAGAAACTGTTTTCTCCTAGACTGCTCGTAATTTATACGAATACGTCCAGGGATAGGGGTCGATAATAGTTCGGGAGATCGAGACCGCAGCTGCAGTCGCGCGCGTGTCGTCTACAATAGCACCAGAAGGTCCATAACACGGATCCGTTTTTGTTTCCAGAATTCGGCAAGTTGATGGAGGGGTTTGTTTTAATACTGGCCCATGCAACCTCGAAGGATCATGGCCTTCCGACATGCGAACGACCGGCCGGCTGAACAGAGAACATCACTCGGGACATTATAATGTCGTTAATCGATGCTTTTCACGTCAAGCACCAATTGCGACGCTCCTTTTGGGACCAGCAAATTGAGGTGGGGCTTTGGATGCTTCTCATCAGCGTCCACACCATTTAGCCTGTCAATCAGTTATCAAGCGCTAAATCGAACCCCAGGTCCAGTCTCGTCTGTGGCCCAACCATTGCAAACTAGCAATTCGCGAACCATTGTGTCTCGGGTCTTGCAGCTTTCCGCAATAACCTGCAAGGCGCTCAGCCAGGAACTTCGACACTGCCGGTTCAACTTCACGTAAAAAGGTTGTCGACTCGATGCCCCGTTCCCCAGCTTTCTTGTCCTTCCTCTCCCATCTTTTTCTCATCTTGCTCTAATGACGGAATACGAAAGTGGGCTAATTGATCCACAAGCAATAGTCAATTATGCTGATAACATACAACAGAAGGCTTACATACGCCTACAGCAAATAACACGAGTTCTAAACCTCTTTCGAAGGGCGACATCGAGCTTCAAAGTCCCACTGCCGAATTTCGCTTCCAAGATGAGAAGATTGTTGGAGATCCGTATGGAAAAGGTGCTTCAGCACGCAAGTATAGTGTTTTCTGGTGGAAGGAAACGTGGAATGGTGCAATTCGGACCGGGGGATGGCCAAGACTGGTGTATTGTGGGATCGGTGTAGTGTTTCTCGGCGTTTGGATTGGGATTATGCTGGGTTTTGTTCGTTCGGAAATCATCTATGGTCCGTACCAACTCTGTGACGAAACTGATGGCTTATCTGTTCTTACAGAGAACAAAAACCTCCAAACCAGAGCGCATCCGAGAGACTTTGGGGATTCAGACATCCAATTTGTACGTCCTTCACGTTTATCATCTACCCCCGATGCTGAGATCCCTTAAGATAATTCTCAAAGGCTCACTCATCAATTTCGATGTGGATAAAAGAACACTCGGTAAATCAATTATATTGCACTTTAGTTATTAATTACTCATAACGATAACACAAGCCGTTTCATGGTCAGCGCTCTACACAAAGAATGTATCGGAACCACCTGTCGAATTTGGCGATTTAGACGATCCACATAGTCTCAAGTTTGTATATGGGCTCGAAATCTATCGCGACGTAAGCTCAGAACCTGTCAATCTGACGTACCAAGATGAGGGTGACCCTACGGTTCACTGGGCTTGGACGTATCAAATCGACAATCGAACAGCTAAGCCTATTGGCGAGATTGGGATGCACCCTTGGGACGGCTTCGATACGGACATCACGTTCACACAAAAGCACCCAAAGAATGTTTGGCTCCAACCTCAACTTGGTTATCCGTTTGATCAATGGCATGGTGTGCACCGAAGGTTTCTTTCTGCATGACTCACGGATAACAGGCTGTCTTGTCTGCAGGAGAGATCGTCTTCGTAGCGAATAACCCCGGATTGGCAGAAATGTTCAACTCTAAAGGGAGCGGCGTCATGGAAATCGGTGGTATTCAACTCGCTGATAGTACTCGTCAGTCTTCCTTCATCCTCCCTCATCCATGCATATTAATCTTTATTCAGTCAACTGGCGATTTTCGTATAAATTTAAAAACACTTGCGCCGGGAGCGACCCAAACACCGTGGTCGACCTTCTCACGCTAGATGAAAATACTTTACCTCGATCCTGTCATAATGTGAGCATACAATGCGTGCATTTATCCTTATGTCTTGCTCCTGACAGTAACTCCATAGAAAATCGAGTTTGATGGCACGAGGCCACCTCTTTTGATCTTCTGTGCCATTGCCGCCGTCGTCGTCAATTGGACATGTGCAATATTCATTTTCATCCTTACTTGCGAAGCTATCGTCATGCGCCGTAGCTATATGCTAAAAGGGACGGATATTCTCTCTATGTGCTTTACGGCCTTATTCGCACTGCCAACCATTCGTTTGCTGCTCCCTGGTACGTATCTGATCCAAGGTGCGTCTGTATCATCACGGGCTCACGTGAGTTTGCAGGTGCACCGGCTTATGGTGCTATTATCGATCTTGTTGGCATCCTCCCCTGCACGCTCGTCGTCGCACTGTGTGCTGTCTGCGTCTCCGTTGCAAAGCTCAACAAACGGTCCAAGATTGAGAAAGAGGAATAGGCTTTACGAACAGTGCACAGTTCAAATTGATAGGTCTCACGATTAACCCGTTTTACCCACCCTCTGTATTGGCTGTTAGTCTATAGCATAACCCAGTGTAAATCTTAACGTCTTGGTAATGAATGGATTTGTTTTATTGTATTGATGCGATACATATTGGCAATTACCTGTGCGACTACCGTGCACCAATTGGAATCAAAGTTCAGCTCTTACTCAACTTGCTCGAAAGTAAAGCTTCGTAAAAACTTGAACCAATTGGCGTCATTCCTGATGGGACCACTACTAAACATATCCCAGGTCACGGACCTCATTTAGTTGTTTGACCTGGGTTAATCTTTGGAGTCGACCTCAACTTTCCTTGGCGGCCTTCGAGCCGAATGAGAATAAATTATCTCCCCCAAGACTTCTTCGGATAATTTCTACAGCTATCTCCAGGGACAGGGGCCGATAATTCGGGAGATCGAGATTGGACGTTATCGCATCGTACGTCGCCCCCCGCGCAACAACACGGAAACCCACATCCATCGTCCAATAGTGGAGATCCACCTCTTTTTTCCTGATCAAATGGGTTGAAGTGAATTTGTTTTACGATCTCCCAACGGCTGGCGCATGCAATTCGAATACCGCGTAATCATGGCCTCCAGACATACGACTGATGGATTAGACGGTCGTACTCTGAACCTATACAATATCTGATGGCTCTCACGCCAAGTACTAACCTTGACTACCTTTCAAGGCAACAAAATTGGTGGTATTTTTGGCCTTTGGTTGTATCCCTGGTTGAATGAACAGCCGCTTCCCCGTCAACGTCAAAACTATTCGGAGTGTCAATCTGTTCCCCAAGCGCTAAAATGAGTCCAGCCCTGCATGTGGCTAGGCCATTGTCGACATCCAGGACTCTCATGCCTCGGATTTTGGATCTCTCCGTAATAAACCTGCAATCCTCCCGGTCGGGTACTCCCACGTCCGCCGTCCCAAACTTAGGTAAAATCATTGTCGAAACGATGCCCCGCTCTCTGCCTTTTCTCGTCCCCTCCTCTTCCTTGTCCCGCTCTGATGGCAGAATACGAAAGTAAGACCACCGAGGCACACAAGTGGCAATTATTCGTACTGACAATACTCAACAGAAACCTCACACTCCCTTACAACGGACAACGCCAATGCCATTTTTCTTTCGAAGGATGACATCGAGACCCAGAGATCCAATGAAGATTTGCATGGAAAAGACACCCCAAAACGCATTTTCGGTCTTCGCTGGTGGAAAAGGAGATCAAACAGGATAGTCCCAGCCGGATTGTGGCCAAGGGTCGTGTATTGCATGATCGGGATCGTGTGTCTCAGTATTTGGCTTGCATTTATGTTGGCTATTTCTGATTCTGGGCATCCTCTCGGTTTGTAACATTCATCTGGCACAAATAATGGCTTACGTGTTTGTAGAACAGAGTAACCACTTGTCACACATAGTCAATACAAATAGCGACAGTCCAGAAAGAGATTATGTACGTCTTACTTGTTTATTATCTACTATCAATACTGAGAGCTTCTAAGATATTACTCCAGGGCTCACTCATCAATTTCGATATGGAAAAGCGAATACTTAGTGAGGATGAATTAAATTCGTCTGCTGATTACTCATCATGATTTCCAAAGCTATTTCATGGGTGGGATACCCTTCTACCTACTACGGGAATGGCCAGTTCGGCGATATATACGATCCGGATAGCCCCAAAGTGAGGGATGGGATTGAGATCTATCGTGATGTCAGCTCAGAGCGTTACAACGCGACGTACATCAGTGGTGCCGATAACGAGACACACTGGCAATGGACATACCAAATCGACAATCGAACAGCTAAGCCTATTGGTGTAATTGGGATGCACCCTTGGGATGGCTTCGATACGGACATTATGTTCACACAGAAGGAGGGGAGGGGAGGTTGGCGTCAACCGCTGCTCGGCTATCCTTTTGATGAGTGGCATGGTGAGCACCGAGTTTCTTTTTTTAAGGATTCAACAATAACCAAACCGTATCGTCTACAGGAGAGGTGGTTCTTGTAGCGAACAATGTCACGCTATCAAACCGCTTCAACGTTAACGGAACCGGTGTCATAGAGATCGCCGACATTGGAATCACTGATCGAGCTCGTTAGTCCCTCTTCAGCTCCTCACATCCATTTTATTAATTATTCCTGCAGTCAATTGGCGTATTGCTCCTGAAATTAATAATACTTGCCTTGGGACTGACCCAGCCACCACCATCGACCTTGGGACGCTAGATGGAAACACATTACCCCCTTCCTGTCATCTTGTGAGCATGAAATTCACGCATGTAATCTTTCGTCTCATTTCTGACAATAACTTCCCTAGAAAATCGAGTTTGAGGCCACGAGGCCGCTCGTCGTGATTATTTGCGCCATTACCGCCGTCATTGTCAATTGGACATGCACGATTTTCATCTTCATCATTACTTGCGAAACCGTCTTCATGCGCCGCGGTTATATGCTACAGGGGATGGATATCCTATCCATGTGTTTCACCGCCTTGTTTGCGCTACCGACCATTCGGTCGCTACTCCCTGGTATGTACCCGGTCTCAAATCACACTTTGATAGCCTATCAGAGACTGATGTCGGTTTGCAGGCGCACCGGCTTATGGTGCGAAGATCGACCTCATAGGCATTCTTCCTTGCACACTTACGGTTGCCTTATGTACTGTCTGCATCTCTATCGCTAAACTCAAGATTCGCCGCACGACACAGAAAGAGGAATAAGCCATTGGAATAGTGGTCGTCCTATAGACGACCGTCGCACCCACGCTCTCCTGCTATTTGCTTCGATAGATAAAGGTTAACATCGTCCATGTATTTACATGGGATGGTATCATAATCCATAATTCTAGTACAATTCCTCGTGGATAATTGATCGCGCACTGGCCCGGAAACTGTTACTCGAACAACTGCAAGACGTGTCTTTCGTCGCCTATGCACAACTAGACTATATTAAGATGAGATATTAGAGTCGGGATCTGGATTGAAACATTCAAGCCATTAGCCTCCGAGTTTTTCGGAAGGCTGCCGACTAACCCCCGGAGCAAACAGGAACCTTCGGTGCCGGCGCTCCGCTCTCAAACTCTCGAGCCGCCTTCTTCCCCATTTTTCTTCAAGCTCTGATGTCCGAGTATGAGAGTAAGACTATTATATTGGGACATGCGAGTAATGGCTGATCGTATTGACGATACCCAACAGAAGCCCCTCAATCTCCAACACCGAACAGCGCAAAGGGCAACTCGATCCTAAAGGGGGACATCGAGGTTCAAAGTCCCATTGCCGAAGTTCGCTTCCAAGACGAAAAGGTTGTTGACGATACGTATGGAAGAAGTACCCCAACACGCAAGTACAGCGTCCGTTGGTGGAAACGGACATGGGACGGAGCGGTTCGAATCGGGACGTGGCCAAGACTGTTATACTGTGGAATTGGACTCGTCTTTCTCGTCGTCTGGATCGGAGTCATGCTGAGTCTTGTTGGTGCAGAGGTTACCTATGGTCTGTAGCTACTCGTTTGATGCCGAAAAAGGCGGCTTGGTTACATCTTATTTGCAGAAAAGAAGAACCTCCAGGGCTCAGTACGCACGAATAATTATGGGGGTTCGGCGCTCGATTATGTACGTTTTACACGTTCCTCACCATTATTATATCGCTAACTGTTGCTAAGATCATGCTCAAAGGCTCGCTGGTCAATTTCGATGTGGACAAGCGAACACTTGGTGGGATTGATTTGAATCTGCTTACTGATTACTTATGATGTCCCAAGCCGTCTCATGGTCGGGACTCTATGGCCCGAACAACAGTACAGACCCGGTCGAATTTGCCGACTCAGCCAATCCAGCGAGTCCCAAATTCCCTGACGGGATAGAGATCTATCGTGATGTAAGCTCGGTTCTGTACAACGCGACGTACTTCGACGATGTCGAAAACGTGACCAGCTCAGTGTGGGCATACCAAGTCGATAATCGAACAGCTAAGCATATCGGCGTAATTGGAGTGCACTCTTGGGACAGTTTCGATACGGACATTCAGTTCACGCAAAGATATGCGAGGAATGCTTGGCTTCAACCTCTATTAGGGTATCCATTTGATCAGTGGCATGGTGCGTTTTAGAGATCATGACTTTGTTTTGACAATCCAGGGCTAAATAGTCTACGTATAGGAGAGATCGTCTTTGTGGCGAACAATGTTTTTGTTTCAAAGTTCTTCAACCTTAATAGTAGCGGTGTCATGGAGATTGGGGGGATTCAACTCGCTGATAGTACTCGTCAGTCCCTCTTCATCTTTGAAAATGTACACACACGCTGATTCATACCCAGTCAATTGGCGATTCTCTTTTGAGTTCACCAACACCTGCAGTGGAGACGACCCGAATGCTATAATCGACTACACAAATATCACTTCTTTGCCTCCGTTTTGTCATACTGTGAGCATTAATGCATGCATATGGTCTTCATCCTGGGATCTGATCGTGAACCCTCTTCAGAAAATCGAGTTTGACGGCAGTCGGCCACCGTTATTGATCTTCTGTGCCGTCGCCGCCGTTGTCGTCAATTGGACATGTGCTCTGTTCATCTTCATTCTCACTTGTGAAGCCATCATTATGCGTCGCAGCTATATGTTAGAAGGAACGGATATTCTATCCATGTGTTTCACGGCCTTGTTCGCCCTTCCGACTATCCGCTCCTTATTACCTGGTATGTGCTTTAATTCATTTACCACTGCTGAGGTGGACTGATGGGTGTGTGTAGGAGCGCCGTCTTACGGTGCCATTATTGATCTTGTCGGTATCCTCCCTTGCACGCTGATTGTTGCGCTATGTGCCGTCTGTGTCGCGGTCGCCAAGCTGAACAAACGCCACAAGCCCAAGAAAGAAGAATAAGCCATTGGGGTAATGATACACTCCGAGCCGAGGCTCGAGTGTTTCAGCCATTCATTTGGGTTGACGAAAGTCGGTGTGTTCACGCACTTATGCGTGAACACACGATACTCTACTAGCTGTATAGTACATTGTCAATAATTGACTACGCTCTCTTTTGCAATTCTCCTGTATTCCGGAGGTGATGGTTTAAGTCAGCGAAATGTCTGAAGAAACGATCTATTCCTCGTGAAATTTGTCTTCATGCCGATACTCGAAGCATTGGACGCTGTTTCTCGAAAATAATGGTTCAAGGATGTGGGACGGGCCAGAACATCGAACTTGGAATCAACCTCCTCGAGCGCAGCTGCTTACTACCCGTGCTAGATACTCGTTCCCGGGCATTCATACCATTCTAGAATACAATTACCGGCCCTTGTGATCTCCGTTTGTTCTTTTCGGTTATCAAGGGAGCGGCTCGTTCAAATGTCGTTAGGAGGAAGCCCCGCGCGTCCATGAGACACTGGGTCCGACGTTATCGCTAATAATAGCCAAGGGTCCAGATCCTTTACTGCTATCAACTCCTGGGTTGGAGGTCTCCCTCTGATCCGACGTCCCACGCTGGACTATGGTGCTCGCCAAGGGCGAGTAATACAATGCCAGAGACATGAGAGCCGAGGTACTGGCTTAATTTGGATGGCGTCCCTCTTGAAGAAGTTATTCGGCCCAAATTCACAGGCCGTGGCAATTTATACATCTTCGTGTGAGAGTAAAGTTGGCAAATTTGGCATTATGGTCCATACTGAATAGTCGTCGACGTCCCTACACAAGTCATTCACACTTGCCCCGCCGACCTTGGGAGTTCGGCATATACACATGTCTTTCAACCTTCAAGCGCCAGACCAAGTACCTGACCCTGGAGATACCATCTTGTATAACCCGTGGCGCTATGGTGTCTCGGAATTTGGTCTTTCCGTGACACCAGGAAGTAAACCTCCGCCATCAGCCAGCCAACGTACAAAAAGCATACTTTGGTTTCGAACTCAGCTGCTCCCAGCGCCCTTGCTCTTCCTCCCCTTCGTTTCTTCTTATCCCTTCGATGGCAGCCTATGAAAGTGAGGAGTCTGGATCAAAGAGAAAAACAAGATTGGCCACTGACAATATGCAATAGAAGCCCCACGCTCCCTTACACCCATCAACGCAAGTAGTAGCTCTATCCTAAAGGGAGACATCGAGGTTCAGAGCCCCGTTGGTGATCTCCGTTTCCAAGACGAAAAGATTGTCGAAGAGCCGCAAGGAAGGGCCGCCCCGACACGCAAATATAGCGTAGAATGGTGGCAAACGACATGGAACGGCGCTGTACGAGTCGGAAAATGGCCAAGGATTGTATACTGTGGGTTCGGCTTCATATTCATCACACTATGGATCGGCATAATGCTAAGCCTTGTCGGGCAAGAGGTTGCATATGGTACGTGGTTGCCCTTAACAGCTTGCCTTCATGCTGGCTCATTGTTTCTCTCCAGAGAAAAAGATGGCAGAGGGAAAGTATCACAGGAATCACGAAGGTAGCTCGTCAGACATCCATGCTGATAACTCATCGTCGGTGCGTATCAAGACCTGGTCTCTTCTTACCCATAATGTTGATCCTGTCCAAGTATATGCTCGAAGGCTCACTCGTCAACTTCAATATTGAAAAGCGAGCTCTGAGTGAGATCTCCCAAAAATTGCTCAAAACTCTCTAACGTTATCCACGCAGCCGTCACTTGGTCAGGTCTCTACTTTAACAGTAGTGATAATAAAACTACGGAGCTGGGAAATAGCTCTGTCTGGGAGACCTACTGGCCTGAGGGTCTTGAGATTTACCGCGACATTAGTGCCTACCCTTTCAATCTCAATTATACCGATCCTGATGGCAACAACACGACCTATTCATGGGTCTCATTCAAGACCGATAATGAAACTGCCAAACCCATCGGTGTTATCGGGGTACATACATGGGATAGCTTTGATACCGATATTGCGTTCGCACAAAAGGTCCCAAAGAACGCCTGGCTTCAGCCATTACTCGGTTACCCTTTGGACCAGTGGGAAGGTCTGTTATGCACTCGCATGCCTCGCCGTTGAATTCTAAATATATTCCTCTAACAGGGAAAATTGTCTTTGTGGCCAATGATCGTGGGTTTGGAAATTACACCAACCACACCAATGGTGCCGTCTTTGGACTCTCGGCCATCCAACTCAAAGACAGCGTTCGTCAGTCATAGTGTCTCTTTATTGAGATTTGAGTTGCTTATCGTCGCACAGTCAACTGGCGCTTCAACTACAAATATAAGGATCTATGTAAATTCGACTACGACCATTTGACTGAGGAGGATATAAACACTTATCCTCAGAACTGTCACTTGGTAAGTGAAAATCTCCGGATCTGTTCGTCTTCTCACATGGATATCTATAGGAGGTCACTTTTTGGGCCGCTCGGCCACCGCTACTGATCTTCTGCGCCGTTGCCGCCGTTTTCGTCAACTGGACCTGTGCCCTGTTCATTTTTATTCTCACCTGCGAAGCCATCGTTATGCGTCGCAGCTATATGTTGCAAGGAACAGACATTCTTTCGATGTGCTTCACTGCCTTGTTCGCTCTGCCGACCATCCGAGCCCTTCTACCCGGTACGTGCTTGATGTGTCCAATGGTTTTACTTCGAGGTCCTAATTTCGTGTTCAGGAGCACCCGCTTACGGTGCCATCATCGATCTTGTGGGCATCCTCCCGTGCACTCTGATCGTAGCCTTGTGCGCTGTGAGTGTTGCTGTCGCCAAGTTAAACAAGCGGCACAAAATTCAATAAGCGCTGGTTACGATGCACTCATACGGAACAACAATAAGGCACCGTTTATCCTTCCCGTTCGCATCAATGGATAAAACTTGCAATCCTTCACTCATTCACGCACAATAGAATACGCCTTGCTAATCAATGTATATAGTACAATCATTAATAGTCGCTGGTCACATTCTTTTTACAACCAGTCTTCGATCTGTAAGGGTATTGATATTTTCAAAGCCTGTCTACGACATTAAACCAAGTAGATATAACATATCTAGTAGACAACACTGTAAATCAGGATTCTTTATGCCTGCGTAGCATCTATTTTCCTTTGCAATGCCACTAATTGCTGGCTAGTCTCCTCCAACTCCCTCTTCTTCGAGGCTAGTTCCCGCTCACAATTATCTAACTTGAGCTGAAGGTCGTGATTTAAATTCTCCACACCAGTAGCCACACCTTTAGTGACCGACTTGAGTCATTAACCTGCCCAAAAATTTTTTGTGCGACTGACCTCCTAAGAGCTTCACTAGTCTCCATATACGAAGCAAGATAAGCAATTCGCCGATTTCTTGAGCTGGTCCCTGAAGGAACATGAACACAAAGTTGAGGATGATGATAATCGCGTCCAGTAAGTGGAATGTCGAATGTTGTACACCGGACCAGGGATTATAATAGTCGAATCCAAATACCCAGATCGTAGGTGGCAATTCCAAAACGAAGAGGGAAGCGATTGCCATTGAAATATAGAGCAGAACCTACTCGTCGAACAGAGTTTTCAACAAGTGTCTCTCATTTATTGCTCATGCCTACCTATAAAATAGTCAGTTTCAGGTTCTGCAAAACCAGTTCGAAGGCATTAGGAGCCTACCTGTATCCATGCCGGCGCCGTTTCCTCACCGCCTTTGGGACACGAGTTGTCCAAGAGTTTCCAGCTTATTTCGATGACGACAATAACAAAGTCGATGAGAATGAGGGTGAGTATAGTACGATGGAATGCCTTGGATTGCAACATTCTTGCTGTCCATTCTTTCGCCGACGAGCGCGTCGGTTCTTCTGCGACTTCCTGTGAACCTTCGTCTTCAAGCCGAATCTGGCCATTTCCAGCCAATGAATTTTCTTCTAAATCCGCCATTTTTTTCGGTGGATCCAATAGCCTATACGTGATGTAAACAGTGATGGAAGGGGAGCAACCTCATCAAGCATAGCCACGCCGACTATCCCTCTGAAAGGATGACAGAAATGCGTGTCAGTGTCAAGGAACGGCTCACACAAAGCAACCGTACATTTCACCAAATGTCTAACAGTTGCTAGATAATGGTAATTTCTTAACAGAGTCATGCGCCGAATATACAATCTATCATGGTCAGCTCTCTCGTATGTTCTACGATCGCTCTATCAGGCATACCTACGTCAGTCACAGTCCGGCTGTAAAGCCGTGCATAATTTCCATTATAGATAGCATCCATGATCACGAGGACGCAGCGCACTCGTTGAGCTCCTGAAAAGGGTGAATTTTACCTGCGCTACGTGTTCTACCTTGTTCTGTATATATTTGGGGGCTTAGTTAGATTAATCTCAAGGCACCTTTGACCCTCGATATGAATAAATACGGAATTACTTGAGCCGACAATATCGTCATGTAATTATACGCATGTCCTTGTTCAAACGAGTCCCTAATGTCTCCTTGGTAGTAATTCGTGTTATTAGGCGTCCAGGACACTTGATCCCCTATATTGAACCTTGACCTGATGGTATTACATTTTACCACTCTGTTTGATCAAAGCTTACGTTGCTATGCGGAGAAATAATAGTTCAGCGGCTCATTAAACAGAAATAAGATAGATAATCATGTATACTTCTGGTCTCTAGAAATAGTCCCGAACCACAATGTCCATTACAGACCTAAACAGTGTCATTAGTATCAAATACCGGAACTAGACGGTCGTATCTCACCGCAGATTCAAGGAGAATTCGGCTTCTGTATCCGTGATGGTCAGTGTATCTACAGAGTGCAGCCCCGGTCTGAGCGCAATGAACTGCATCCTAACAGACTGGCACGTGTCCGGACGAAGTGGCCTGTTGTATACGTTAAGTTTGCCCGAAAAGCTGTACAAAAAACGTACCCTATCCTAATTCTGTTCTCCAAGGGGAGAATACCCGCCTGGCTGCCTATCCTCGATAGAGCATCTCCGACCATTCGGTGATTAGAAGACGGGCCTTCCTGTATGTTACTACGACGCTTGTTCTCTAATAACTGACGACGATGCCTCTTTTTATCCGGGAACGAGACTTCGAATCTTCTTGTAACCGGACTTTGATTGAAGACGAAGATCTCCAACGCAAATATATCTAAAGGATAAATCCAGTCCTTCTTCAATCCCTCGGCCTTTCGCGAGCCACCAGTTGCTTGGCTGGGTGGAAGAAGTGCGACTGATACCACTACTGGATCCGCATACGGCTCTAGATTTGCTAGTCTCTCCGGAATGCTGGCGCCGTATGCAGATGGCCCTGGAGTGGGAGGAAGGAGTGCACCCGAGGGTGCCATTCTTCTATCTCGGTGAGGTTCTACGACCTGACCAACCATACTACCTAGCTGGCCCATCATCGGTGCCTGAAGGTACGGTGTAGGAGGAACTGTTTGAGAATCGGGTGACCACATAGGGTATGCGGGAGTGGTTGGTGTGTTTATATATGTACCAGGTGTAGTCGGTGTCGCTGGTGCCGAGCTGTGTATGCTGGGGGAGGCTCCAGTAGTTGTGATCCTCGGTCCAGAAGTAGACGGTGTTGAGGTCGCAGTGAC
>WSTP01000419.1:0-13801 GCA_019627735.1 Serendipita sp. 400
GCAGCAGATAAAAGGAAGCCCCCTCTGAGGAAAATATCAGAGGATTGGAACCAATGCTGGAAGATCTACGAACCGCCACCCTGCAATCGAGTTAGTCTTAACGAAGCTTTGTTTAGAATCGAGACACGGACCTTTGCCCTTTCGATGTGCAACTGGTTTGCCTGCCGATCCGCGGCTCGCGAAGAAAAACAAATGTACGTGGGGGTTGACTTGTGATACTATGGGATGGCTGACTGGATGACAGAAATCACCATTGAGCCAAAAGGGGTTTGGTATGCAATGCCGATAAGCTCACCATTGAACAGCAGATTCAAGGACTGCAGAGGAACATCTACTCGTAGACTTCCATCACGGAATCGACTTCCCCAATTCCAAGGGATGATATCACCAGACTTTGTCTTTTGCATCAAAACTACTGGGTTGAGAATACCAGGGACAGCGGCTGACGCGAGCATAGCAGTCCAAATCACACAGTCTGGGGCCGTCAGATAGTTGAGAAGTTTTGTTGGTCTATGGAAAGGTCAAACTTTGGCCTAGAGTCATTGAGGGAGAGCCATACGAATGCCGGTCAGATGGAATCACCGATACGTTCAAAACTCGTCCAGTGAGCTCATATGCTTCTCGAAAACTTAGAGATCCTCGACTAAAGAATGCTGCCTGTTTACGATAAGTTAATTCATCAATCCAAATCGGTTCAAACGAACCTTTTGTGCCCAGTCCACCGTATCAAAGCGTGCTCCAGTCACTAGAAACCGCCTAAACCATGTGAAAATCCCTTCTTCACAAGCTAATCATCCGTTAAATATGAGCTAAAAGCAAAGAATTGCATACCGGTTATTCTGTGCGCAAGTTCGGGGACAAGCAATTTCTGGAGCTCATCATCTGTTCGAGTACAGACCAAAGCGGCAATGAGAGCACCACAAGAGGTTCCAGCAATCACCCTGGGTAATAATTTGGCGTCCAGAAGTGCTTTGACGACACCAAAATGATCTATGACCTTTGAGTACAAATTTATTCTCCACTAATCAAACTTACAATATCCGAATGAAGCGCCTCCACTGAGACATAATGCAGACGAACCAACATTACGGTTTGCGGTCTTGAAGAATCGCCGCTTCTCGTCCAGAGTAATATCCTGCGACCGTCGAACATAATCAATGGCAGATTCGACTTCAGAAATGTAGGCTTTAACAAGGACATCAGCGATGAATTCAGGATAAATATTACACCCACCTTCAACGGAATCCTTTGTTCCGTAAAACGACTGAAAGGAGGGTTATTACGGAAGGATTAGGCCCACTGCCTCACACATACCTCCGAGTAGAGTCGGCTACTCTCAGTTCCAGCGAAGTTTGCTCTTAGACAAAGATCTAATACACCGAGGAGGCCTCGTGCGTCGTTCTTCTGACGAAGGAGGCGCAGAGACCGTCGGACCTGTAAAATTGTTAGTGGCCACTTCGGAATAAGAGCAGTTGGCATGCCTTCTTTACGAGTAAGTAATCGTAATAAGGATCTTCTTCCTCCTGAATGGATATTAGAACTGTCACTCGTACGCTAATGGGTATACTCACCTGTTTCCAAGCATTAAAGCCAAGATATTCATCTAACTTTGAAGCTGCCTCCTTCCATTGGTCATAATTTTGAGCCCCTCTTAGTTTCTGTCGTAAAACACCCTTCCTTCCCCGCCCTGTCTACCGGTCAGCGGAACATCGTTGAAGGCTCAGTTAACTGACAGGCAAATAACCATTCTATAGTGTTAACCACTTGTCTTATAGCGACATAGAGACCGAATTGGGCGAATATGACTACTGCAAGGAGAAACTTAGAGCTGTCAGCAGATTGCCACGCATTCACAATTTAGGGTCCAACCAGTAATGGCCAACGTGCTAGTTGGAAGATAAATTCCCTCTGTGGAGCACTTTTGACTCGCTTTCTCCTCCTGGGAAGATTAGGGGAGATACTTCAGGCAGCCTCGCTAATGACATACCCACTACGCTTGACTCTTTGCTGGATTGGTGCAAAGTCGCTCATTGCGCTAATCTTTCGTACTCTTGGATGTGTTCTTGGAGTAGGTGGAACTATAGGGGAGTTTGCACCAGAGGCTTCTGGGTCCGAGCTGTACTCTTCAGCCTTGAGAGCCGCTGCAAAGGCGGCGATGTGGCTATTACGGATATTCTCTGAGCAAATAAAACAATACTTCTTGATTGTATCTACCTTTCTTCTATGAAGTTTGCGTTCAAGTCATCACCGCTAGGTGCCATTCTGGCGGCGATCGAGTCCAAGTTCCACGGCCATCCAGCGCCCATCACCACTGTTGTCCTCAACGTCGTCCGCAGACCAAATTGGAAGGGGCGAATGCCACTTGAAATTGGATGGAATCGATTTATAACATCATGGAAATAACATTGAAGACATATTTACATCCAGAGTCTGAACTTAAAGTCTCCACGCAAGTTGATGTCACCAAACTCTCGGTCAACTGGTCATTGAACCATTGTATTTGATATAATTATTTCTCTTCATCACGAACTATGATGTTTTATGGTCTCATCGCCCTCTGAAAAACGCTCAGATGGAGGAACCACTCTGCAAAGCAGACCTAGACGGCTGGCCACTCGCGCCTTCGCATCCTGGTCCCCTCCACACCCTCCCTAGTTTCGTTCTCACTTCTTGAGGGTGTTTTATTTACCTACCAGCGCGTCCATTCTTTCTCTTTGGATCCCTCATTACACATTATCCCACTGCTCGTCGTGTCTAGTTCTCCGTGAACGATGTCATCACACCCTTCTACAGACGATGGAAGTACTCAGCCTGTTCTCTTCTCTACGCATGGTCATCAAATCTTGTCGACCATTGTTCATCTTCTAGGCACGTCTCCTTTGATCAACCCCCCCTTGACCAACCAGTTCTTTTGCTCATCGCACCCACCGTCTTTAGGTTGTTCAATCCTAGCCGCATGTCTCTCCCGTCGTATTTTTGTGACAAACATGAATGTTGCAAAGCGAGTCACTGTAGCGACACAACGGGCGTAGTTCACTCACAAGTCTCCAGGTTCTGCATCATTGCTATTTTTGCTGACTCGTAAGTGCTCCCCTATAAACCCAGAACCAACGGAGGCTCATAAAGACACAGATGGCTCTTCGTCTTTTCTTGTCTGTCATCAGCATTATCTTTCATGCGTCAACAAACTCACAATGCGGATAGCGGGTGTCGTCGTAAATGGTGTTGGGATGTCGCTCAATATCGGAGCCTGTCTTTCAGGCATTTATCTCTGCATCTTCTTGTGAGAGTATTACTCAGCTGCGTCTTCGTTGGCTGACTGAGGCCCAGCTACGCCTCGAGCAAGATTATTATTTATATCTTCCTTGCGGAGAAGGTAAATATATTGATTTCTTCTATCAGCTCTCCGGTCCGATCTACCTCAGGTGCACGTTGTCTGGAGCGCCGGAAAGTCAATTCGGCGACTGAAGAGTAGGGTATGGCTCGTATGCTGCTTTGTACTCATCGGATATCTGGTCGTTTTCGTTCTGATGCTGATTGGTAAGCTCATCTGACCGCGTCTGAGCTCTACTCTCACACGTGATCTAGCCCGTATTGGCTACTTCCGAGAGGACCACACTTGTGTGATAGGGCTCCGTAAAATCGCAACAATTCCTCTACTAACCTACGATATCTTTCTCAACATCTTCCTGACTGGATTATTTGTGTGGCCTCTTTATTACAGGCGGCTTTCCAACGCTAAGTTGCGATCCCTAGCTACCCGAACTTGCATGTATGTAATAGAAGAACTCGTTTATTTCATGTTATCGCTAATCTTCGAATAGCGCCGCCGCCGCCGCCCTTTGTACATCAGTCATCAATATTGCCATCCTTACTACCCTACACGGCAAACAGCTCGGTGAGTAGCTCCACCGAGTTCAGTTTAACACCAAATTGATTCATTTCTAGCATGGGTATGTGGAGTGTGCTCCTATGCTCGACCGCTAATTTTCGTGTTTAGGTTTGCCTGGCAAGCTGCACATCAGATGTAAGCATACATTAGTAGCATAAATCCTTCATATTAAACTACCCAAGGTCACTATCAACGCTCTCGTCATCTTTACAATCTCGCAAACCAAGGAAAATGGCCCTCATCCTCATGCGGGTGCAGATGCCCCAATCGCGTCGGAAAAGAACATCTCATACCCATCACCCGTCATCATGTTTAAGGAAAAGCTCAAGAGAAACCGATCAAAACCCGACCTTACTTTTGGGCGGAGTCAATCAGCCACTCATCTCAACACCTTCCCCGTCATCAGCGGGCAGAACTCAGACTCATCTATTTCCACTATATGTCCTTTCAATACGGTTCCGTGTTCTCCCAACGCCTATGAATACCTTCCAAAGGATCACATGCCTGTTGTGGACGGGAGCACTGTCGCCACCACACCCACAAGTGAAAAATCAGAGCCACCATTCCCTGACATCAACCGCCTTAGTGCCGCCTACCAAGTTCAGAGGCAGGAAATACAAGGCAGTGGTAGTCGTTCCTTCATTGGTCATGGTCGACGCGGTTCGTCTCGACAACTCCTGGGTACCTTCCCTAAGCCGCATTCCAACGCCGAAGATCTCGAGATTCAGGTACGAATACATGATTAGGCTCTATGTTCGATATACTCATCTCCTTCTAGGTCACCATTGTCACAGAACATACACCAACGGACGATAGTCCCCTCGGCACTGCAAACACGCGGATTCAAGGCATATAACGAGCACAAACGATCAACCAGAATGCTCCAGCATTGACACAGTCCTGTACCACAACACACCTCAACCACACACTCTCGCTTCGTTGCCTTCTTCAACGATCACAACCATTCTCAGTCTACTGCTGCACATTATTTTCTTGCAAAAGGACGACATTTCTTCGTCATACCCTCCTTTTTTTTCCTTCTCTCCCATTGACTGTTGTCACTGGTCCGATGTTTAACCTGGATTATTTACCAGATAACTTTATCTCTTCCTGATGGCCGTTGTATGTAGCACCGTTGACCTGGGATAAGAATATAGTGCACCTATGCTCTCATTCGCCATCCGAAGTGAGCACCTATGGATCGAGAAAGCACAAATAAACGCTCGAGACCATACTGGCTCGTCATATTTGACGCTAATGACGCTTTGCATAATCTTGGGGATGAGGTGACGACTACTTATCTCTAAAGTGACGCATACTTGCAGGGAGGCCTGCGAAACATCGTAATAGACATCGTATTGATCATATGGAAGGGACTGGTACAAAACGATGGTTCCTTGATGTAAGACGATTGCGGATAGATTACGATAACATATGTATAAATTCAAGGAGCAGGTATCAACGTCCCGAGACAGAGGCTCGCTCCAAGATCCGGCGGCCTGAGATTGCGGTCAAATTGAGACATTTGGACTTACACGATTCTGGAATTGTAGGCTCGGAAACTGAAGAACCAATTCATTGAAGCGCTGGAGAGGAGCCAGCCATCCGACATCCCTGCCGTCTACTTCAAAGGTTCCAGATAGGCCTATTAGAAAACCCATCCACAGCTCCTGCTCCGAATGTCTTGTTGCACCGAAACAGCTCTTTCAATGTTCCAGAGGCCACAACTCAGGCTTATTGGTGTGAGTCGTTCTGTGCAGAGCTTTCCACCTACACATCATACTCTAGACCGTGGAGCCTGTGGTAGGTGGCAGTTCGCATCCCGCGCACCCCTGACAATGACTGGTGCCTCCGTCGAGTGGTAGGGCCAAAGCCTGTCTGTTGACGCGGCACTTCTCCCGAATAAAGCGGCAGTGAGCGTTATCGGTGCCATACGCCTGGTCGCTATTCTTCCCTGGGCCCGCGCTATGTGGCCATCCTCTTTACACGAAGACGTTCTAGTGTCGACTAGAGGAGGGTGAATGGAGTAACAAATACCGTGGCAGTGTACAGCTTGGAGATCACTTACTGGCGGTTTACCACCCACGTGTATGGCAGCCTTTGACTCCGAGATCTTGTCGATAAGAATCGCTGCCTACGTCGCCTGGTGGTGTGACTGCTCCAGTCATCCAAAACGCCAATTGAGCGGGTCCACTGCGTCCGAACAGCCGGTTGGCTCTCGAATGTGGCCATGCCGCGATTCGTTGGGAGTAGCTTGCTTTTTCTCCATGACACGGCAGTGATCGCGTGAAAACGCAGAATATGTTCGTCCCTCCGAGTGTTGTCTCGTTTGCCTCTCGCTCCATCGCTTGGCGCTATCTCCTCCACCCATGCTTATTCGGATTTGAGTCCGTGAAAGTCAAAGCGTTATTTTGCTGTCAACCCTGTATCGGTCGCTCTCACAGCGAGCCAAACGGGGTATGTTGGAAACACTCGCCTTGCGGTACTTGTGCAACCCTGACGCACGAGGCACTTCTCCTCTAGACGTCTAGATTGCGCTATAAAATGCTTGAGATGTGTGCATATGTTCTCTAGTTGAGGTTCACAAACAGTCACCTTGTACTCTTGATAGGTTAGTCGTTTACCCTATAGTCTAATTAGCTTAACTCACAAAACCCCTGCCCCAGAAGCGTCCCCAAATCGAACAGGGAATAGGGTCCCTCACAGCCAGAACTGTAAGCACTCTCCATTTCAGTTCCTATTCGGACGCATACGTTCTTCCGTTTACTTACCAGTTCCCCATAGTACACGCGAACATACGGAAGCCAATGTCCGAAAGCGGGGATTCAGACGTGACAGACGATTTTGAGCTATTCAGGTCTGGAGACCTGCGAGACTCCTCTTTCAGCTCCCATCGTATCAGGGACTATCCAGTCGAAGTCTTGGGTCGAATCTTCATTTTCTGGAGGGATGCGTGGTGGGCGCGACACCTGTTCTCCGGGGTGAAGCAGGGCCACCTGCACTATGGCATGCGTGCCCCTTTCGTGCTGGCGGCTGTCTGCCGCAAATTCCGCCTTGCTGCAGAAAGAACGCCCGATCTCTGGGCATTCATTTATGTGGACTTTGCCTCACAGCACAGGATCAACACCAAATACCTCTCGGATCGCCTCGAGCGCATTGTTACTCTCGCTGGAACGTCCCGCCTGACGCTCTGCTTCCAAGACATCAACACCGATGCACTTCGCAGCGAATGGTTCAAGCATATGCAGCGCATCCTTGACCCCACTAGGCGTCAATGGTCTGAGGTCCTAGCCTCCTTCTCGCGACCGGAAGACCTCGCTGCATGCTGGAAACTATGGCCGCTGGCCACTCCAACTTTGTCGACGATCCGCCTCTTGGGCTCTGTGGAGGAGCGACCTACTACGGTTCCTGGCTCACTGTTCCTCGCACAGTGTCAGGCTCTTCGCAAAATCGAGCTACGCAATTTAGCATGGATCCATAATGCCGTCTTTCCGACAGTCGAGACGCTCTCCATCGGACCTTCTACGGGGAGCATTCTAGGACAGACGTCGATCATTCACCTCTGCAAGTCCTTCCCCTCTATCGTCAAACTACGCCTACTGGCATTCGAGGACTCAGGCTTGACGGCGCACGCCGAACCCTTTCCGGGTTCATTCGAGCTGGCGCACCTCAAGTCGTTGACAGTGAGTCCCGTACTCTTAAGGACGTCTTTGGTGGGTCTACAGCATCGGCGTCATCTCCCAGCACTCATGAGTGTCTCCATTCACTTCAGCAACTATGAGGACGTTGCTTCAGTGGATGGGGACGACGACGACGAGGGCTCGGAAACGAAACGCCGGTCTGAGGATCTCCAGGCCGTTGGCGACTTTCTCCGAGTGCTCCCAATCGAAACTCTCAAGCTCTGCGGACTCGACAAGGATTACGAACCTTTAGCGATTCGCAACGAAATTTTTGAAGCAATGAACAAGATGAAACTCAAGCACCTTTACTTTAAGAACTGTACCGAGCATACGACGCAGTATATAGGGGCTGCATTGCGTCCCGTCGCTGTTGACGGAGCCGAAGGTAGCTTTTATCTGGCGCATCTTCGTTCCGTCCACTTGATCAAGTGCAGGCAGGTCGATGGTGTGGAGATGGTGTCGTTTGTGAGGGTTGGGCCGCGCTCGTTGAAGAAGGTAGTGGTCCAAGAGTCGGATATCGATGAAGAGAGTTATGAGTACGTCAAGGCGTTGTTGAGCAAGAGAGGATAGGCGTTCTGTGGTTACGTTTTTTACTGCCCTATGAATCTATGCCTGTTTTATACCCGCCGCCTGTCGAGCAAGCGTTTGGTTAAAAGACCGTTAGTTAGCTGGGATCGCAGCTCGGAATTGGTTGATGACCACTTAAACTTGGACCCGAACCATGACCTTGCTGGAAATTCCCGGACCCGCTGACTTCCATGTCCATCTTCGGCAAGGAGAACTTTGTAATTTGGTTACTCCTCATGTCCGCCAGGGAGGTTTTACGCTCGCATACGTGATGGTAGTGTGCTGCCACCCGCTGGAGATATCCGGCTGACATATGGCAACTCTGGAAAGCCAAATCTAACACCACCGATTACGAGTACTGAACAAGCTTTGGAGTATCAAGCACGCTTACAGGCCATCGAACCTTCCGTCCGCTTCCTGATGACCTTGTATCTCTCCCCGGAGTTGACACCGCACGAGATCCACAAGGCTAAGCGTGCTGGAATCGTAGGTTAATAACAAATTTTAGTCTATCAAGTTACCGGAGTGACACGCGATTGTCGACCGCTTAGGCGTAAAATCATACCCAAGAGGGGTGACAACAAACTCGGAAAGTGGCATCGAATCATATATCGCTTATTATCCCGTTTTCAAAGCGATGGAGGAAGAGGACATGGTTTTGAACCTGCATGGGGAAATTCCATCCGACCCTACGACGGTATGTACCCCCACATCTCTCGTTGCCTCCACCCACCGCATTCGGCCGGGCTGTATCCGTACTGAACACGGACATATACGGCTAGAACACATGTGTCCTCAACGCGGAGAGACGGTTTCTCAAGCACCTTGAAGCACTGCATCGAGATTTCCCTCGTCTACGTATTGTACTCGAGCACGCGACCACGAAAGAGGCTGTAGAAACCGTAAAGGCCTTAGGTCCAACAGTTGCATGTACAATCACGGCCCATCATCTTGCTCTCACCGTCGACGACTGGGCTGGACAATCCTTCAACTTCTGCAAACCCGTGGCCAAATATCCAGAGGATCGCGAGGCTTTGAGGGCGGTCATTAAAGAGGGTGAGTCGTGTTTAGTTGCAACCCTTCGTCGAGAATGCACGCGTCTTGGATCCATTGAATCATACAAACTGAAATACCTGTTCATTCCAATCGCATTCTGATCTCATGTGTATCGCTCACGGCATGGTACTAATTATCGTGGCGATTCTCTTCGGCAACCTAAACAGGGCACCCTCGATTCTTCCTAGGATCCGATTCGGCTCCTCATCAAGTGGGAAAGAAAGCTACGGCGACGCCAGACCAACCTTGCGCGGCTGGGGTCTACACTGCGCCCGTCCTCCTCCCACTAGTAGCGCACTTGCTGGACTCCTTTGATGCACTCGACAATATTGTGGCGTTTACCTCCATCAATGGTCGTCGATTCTACAAAGTAGAGGAAGAACAGCCGTTCATTATGCGTATCCGGAAATCACCGAACACAATCTTTCCTAGCCTTACTCTCAAGGACGAAACCGTCATACCGTTCTGGGCTGGAAGACAGATAGACTGGGGCCTAGTCGAGTAGCCCTGTAGTTGGTAATTCAAAGACATCGAATACAATCGCTTTATGTAACGAGAATGAAGCTTCTATTGTCAGGTCACCCGTGCATACATGAAATAGCCACAATAAAGACGAGAGTGTGATACAGCGATTATTATCTCAAAGAATCCCTAACCAAGAAAAGAAAAACCGGAAGCATGGTGGTCGAATGTCCAGAGTATTATGTTTGAATTGCCCGTCGTTTGATGCGAGGTTCGTCTCCAGCCGTCTTTGTTAAAGGGGATCCTTCTTTCGAGGAAGGAGACGCCGTCACTCCAGCAGTTTCAAGGTTAGCTACGGCCTTCCGTTTTGTTCCGGCGACAGTCAACAAACGCGTAGGAGGGGTACGAGGCGAATCGGATTTTAGTCGTTGAGGTGTCGTTCCTTCACGAGATGGAATTTCTGGAGTGCCTTGGCGACTCCCTTTATCCACAAGGCGATTCTTGTTGTAGCTTGAGGTTGACCAGTCGTGATGGCAGGTAGCGTGATAAATCTATCACAACATTGTCAGCAAAACTATTCGAGCTAGTAGGTAAGATACGGACCTTATTATCGACCTTCACTGCGTTTTTCCAGACCCAGTCACCGTCACCATCTTCTTCCAGGAACTCGACTCTGATCGCCTCGGTACAGATGGCACATCGTATCTCCTTTCCTTCTTCACCAGGCGAGATGACGATAACCTTCGATTCGAGCTCCTTCCGTAACGCCTCGGCCGCTTCTGCCTTCTGCTTCTCGGTTAATACGGCTGGGGGTCGCTTCCCTTTATTCAGGGAGTGCTCCGATATATCGGCGATCCAATCCTGAGAAACGAGTTAGGATACAGCCAGAATCAAGTACTTTGTAACACTGCTTACCTTCTTTCCAACAAACCAACTGCGTGAATATCCTCGTCCAATGTTATCTGTTGCCTTTGTATTTTGTCGGAAGTGTTGATCGAGATGATGTCGCAACTTAGTCTTTCCATCCTCTCCGGCTGGGAAGCGCATGCCACACTCATTGCATTGAGGGGCATCCTTGATATACAGGAAAGGTAGAACTTGCGGGGTGGTCCTGGTCGATTGGTCAGAATGATAGGATAGCAATAAACAACACCAAGACTTACTTTGTTATATCATCTGATGTCAATTTTATTTTGCGTTGAAGTATTGCCTTCTCATATTCCTCAATGGAGGTAGAGGCCGAGATCTCAACTGAGGTAGCATCAACGGCTGTTTTACCAGAATGGAGCGATGTAATTGATGACAGAAGAGAAATAATGCTCTGCGTATTCAATCCAGGAGGCAATGAGACGACTGGTGCAGGAATGTGAGAGGGATGTGGAATGGGTGGGACCGGCTGTGGGTACGAATAAGGAAGTTGGGAAGCGGCGGAGAACGGCGGCGCTGCTGGATACGAGGGCATTGGGGGTGGAGGGACTTGCACAGGTTGAGCAGTAGCCCGAGCCATTTCACGAAGTCTAGTCAGTGTGGCCGTCAGATCACTGGCATCCATGGTCGGGAGCATTTTTCGTAACTAGGCGACTTGTTAGTTTCAAATGAAGTAGAGTAATGCCTCACAAACCTCGTGTAAAGCCTGAATATGTCTCGGTAGGATCTCGTCATAAGGGTTTTGCTGTAAAGCCCGCTCTTTCTGCACCAATACGACATCTAATTCTGTTTGAACCTGAGAAGACGTTGGTTGCCGCTGTATCGATAAAGCAGATGCTTTGAGTGATTGTGAACGAGGGATAGGTAGCAGCCTTCGTACCGAAGTACCCCAGACGCGCTCAATCTCACTCTGCACGCCTGGTCCAAAGAGCTCTCTCTGAGAAGGGGAACCATTCCTCCACGTAGCCATCATCTCACGCATTTTGTGCTGGGTTGGTTGGTCAACAGTATGATACGCGTCCAAAAACAAGCGAACAATCCGAGGCGAAAATGCGGCTGCATACGGCTCAAATGCATTCTTAGCAATAGAATCCAACAAATAGAAGAGAGGAAGTTTGAATGGTGCTGATACCTAAAAGACGCCGGATCAGTGATCAGAATTAACCAGACAGGGTCAGACTCTCAAATTGCCTCTGGGCCAGAGACTGGAAATGAGAGAAAACACTTACGGTACGGACTTGGCGTTCAATACAGTCTACGACAATATGAGCCATTTGAGGGTAGTTCTGAGCTAGCATGGAAAGATCTTGGATTATCGGTCGGGAATTGATAGTCAGGGCGCCGAGACGCTGGGCGTAAAGTGAGCGGAAACTATTCTCGTCAATATAAGGAGGCTGAGAACTCGAAGAGTAGTAACCAGGATACTGATTCTGGTACGGCTGCGACTGCTGAGGCGGCGGTGGGTAGTACGGTGTTTGAACGGCGTATGTGTTGTAAGCGGCCATGACGACGAAGGCTACTGGCTGATCTCAACAGATAACGAACAGTGACGAACACGCAATGAGCAAAACACAATTTAGTGACACTGAGGTGCACAAAACTCTGCTCTCGTTATCAGGAAAAGTGACTCGAAACCAAGCACTCGACTAGGTCGGTAGGGGCGGCTATAGAGATGATCTCTCGAAGGAAAAGTCTCTTTTTTCTGATTCCGCGACGACTATGCTGATCAATCTATTTTTTGTGGATATTTCTGAGTGGCACCAGGAGTTTGGGGCCGACGCGGCGGGAACCAAGTTGCGAGCACAGCCGGCTCACAAACAAAGGTGCCAAATACTAAACCAAAGTCGAGTGCCGTCCACCTTAAAATCCCCCAGCCAAGTACGCAAACTCTTCTCCTTCGAAGGCTTGAAATATCGGCTCAACAAGTAGCTTTGATCTAGAATGCGCGATATCCTCAAGACGGAAGAATTCGACATCCCAGAGGGTGTCAAAGTCTCCATCAAGTCGCGAGTCATCTGCGTGGAGGGTCCTCGAGGAAAAAATGAGAAGAATGTACGACACATAAATATGGATATCCAGCTCATTAAGGGCAAGGCGAACAAAGTCACTCTGGCCGTATGGCAAGGAGGCAGAAAGCACGTCGCATGCCTAAGAACAATCAAATCTTTGATTGAGAACATGGTGATTGGAGTTACAAAAGTATTTCACTGACTTTCCTTCGTCATTCGATTGCTAACATTGTCATCACCCAGGGCTTCCAATACAAGATGCGTATGGTCTATGCACATTTCCCAATCAACTGCATCATTCAAGATAGCGGAAGGTCTGTTGAGATCAGAAACTTCCTAGGGGAGAAGGTCAGAAGCTTCGTTCACCAAGCTCTCAACTCCAATGCTCATACTGCCTTAGACTGTTCGACATGTCCCTATGTTGGAAGGAGTAATCATCTCAGAATCGAAAAACCAGAAGGATGAACTCATTCTCGAGGGGATTGATGTCAACAATGTATCGCAATCTGGTAAGCAAAGTCAGTGACACCCCTTTCTTAGCGATTGACCCAAGTACAGCCGCTTCCATCCATGGTGCGTGCCCGGTACGCAACAAGGATATCCGGAAGTTCCTCGACGGTATTTACGTTTCAGAAAGGGGAACAATCACCACAGACTAGATCTGCAATAGATCCCTGTACCTCTTCCATTTCTTGCGATACTTCGAAAAGGCAAATATGTGTGCATTAAGTGTTCAGTACGTCTATGATATGATATGCAAAACATTGCCAAGCAACTAGCAACGAAGCCGGGTCTTAACAAATGAAGGGTATACGGGTGGGCACACGAGCTCGATACTCTTGGTATTCAGTCCCAAAGAAGCGAACTAGTGCCTTTTCTTCCCCTGGGAGCACTTCAGTGGACCATTTCGCCGAACGCTATGAGCACTTACAAAATATTCTCCGGTTGAAGAAACGAAACAGTACGACGGCGTATCCAAAGAAGGAAACATAGTTTTGTAAAACAAGTTGAGTGCCGATGCCCCAGTAAAAGAACCCAGCATACGAGGGGTGTCTCGACCAACTGATGAGAATACTAAGTCATGAACACCGAAGAACCACTGGAGGGACGTACCTATAGATTCCTCCTTTGACCAAGCGATGGCCCTCTCGATGCTGATAGGCAACCATATGCGAGAAGTTGGTGGAGGCATGAATCATAGCGATCGA
>WSTP01000042.1:2643-51390 GCA_019627735.1 Serendipita sp. 400
GAACTTCAGGAGAAATTGTAAAACAAAGGTTCCATCTGCTCTCAATGCCCTCGCCCTGATCAGTTTCGCAACACATGCAGGGTCGACCAGCCCTGACCGTAACTGTGGTATTCCTTTGTTATGCGGCGTCGAATGAACCGAAAAACTAACCTTTTATGCTAGGTCTGACATTATGACATAAACTGGTGGCGCGATTCCAGGGCCGTCGTGGCTAGAGAAGCGGTCCTGTCGCATGTGGGATCCCGACCAGGAAGATGAAAGAGAAAAACGGGGTTCTCTTTGATCTCAATCACCAGGGTTTGATTTCTTGCACGTTCCCCTTTGTCTGTATGCGATTGGTTAAGAGACTGAGCTCAGCTGGTTGGGTGATAAACAAGGATAGATCTCAATCTCGGCTTCTTTTCGGATGTATCAGCATTTACATCTCATTTTGGTTATGATTTGACCTATTTGGCAACTTGGTCCTGGGTGCATCGATGATTAGTCTGGAGCTGTCGCTCAAGCCTTGTCGAAGAACATCTACTTGCTTCTAATTCCCTCTCGAGCGAATAGACACTGCATCCCTATTCAATAAGACCTGTTTGTTTGTAAAGACGAAGGAATCTAGTGAGATCCAAAGTGCAAAGCGTCCAAGCTAGCTCAATGGGGGTCGTCGAATCCAGCTCCCGAACTCTATTCAAAGGGAATTATGTCCCCTTTTATCTTTTTATTTCACTGCTTATTTCACAAACGGCTGGCCCGAAGCCACCGAGTTGGCAGAAGAGCTGCAGGATTCACCTTTACTACGATACCCCCTCAAATAGTCGTCTGGCTACTTGCTCAACATCTCTCAATCAGTCTCTTTTCGCGTCCCAGACCCTGCCCGAAGCCACGGACTCTGCTGGATAAGACTCGGGCAACACAATTCGGCTGTCTCCCCTATATAGGACCAAACGTGTGAGAATTCAATCGTTGGCAGGTGCCACTGAGTTCATGCAATAGAAGAAAATCGAACAGAGATACCAATAGACTCTAATTCTTTCCCCCCGCGTGGTTCAGCCGAAAAGATTGATTGGCCAGCGCAACTTGGCGACGATAAGAAATATAAGAAAGTCCTTGGAAAGCCCTCCGTTTAGGCCCATCTTGGACCCTCCCACGACCGTCTTCAAAGCTCTTTGAACTTTGCTGTGCATAAACTGCCCGAATAATAACTAGATATATTTTGGTCGGATAGCGAACGTGAGAAGTACAATGGCCGAGACGGAAGGAGCACAGACTTGGGTACGCTAAACACGAAAACTAGGGATTATAATATTAAATTATGCTTATCGTGTCACAGGTATCTACTGGAAGAGGTTCGCCTATATTTTGAGGATTTATTTCGTGGAAAATGACGAGATATTCTCCTTTTTTCCATATTTATAACCCAACGATGACAAATAGGTGGAGCTGGAAACTTTCCTTATACTCCAAGGGCGTTATCAAAGCGTCCAGTAACATTGAATGCGCCTCAAGGACGCGAAGTGGACTATAGAAGACAGAGCGTACGTTCTCATGCTCCCGTCATCCTTTCTACAGCTTCTATTGTGGTTCTATCGTTCTTTTCCCATCGTATTCACTGGTATTCACTGGTATAGATTGCCCGTTCTGGCCGTAATGGTGTTGGGTTCTGGGAACCCACGCCAAACGACTTGACAAAGCAACAAGAAGCGGAGGAATTTGAACGCGATCAAGAGGTTATCAAGCAACAAGCTATGGCAAACAAACGCGACAGCTTGGCTGCAGATGGATCGGTATGTTTCTTGAGCCATCGAATACTTATGCTGACCTGACCGATATTAGCACGTGTTCCGTTCAGGAAGAGGCGGTTATGGTAGCTATGCTCCCCCTACTGTGGCAGAGGAACGCCTCCCCACTCATCAAGACACGACTCAACAACCTAGTCAACCCAATATCCGAATGGGAGATGCTATCCCACTTGTTGATATGAATAGAGTCGAGACGCGAGCGTCGATAGCCACAAAGGCATCGTCTGCCCCTCCTGCCCCGTGAGTATTTGCCCCAGGATATCACCCAACTCGTGGAGTTCCCTTTCCTTATCCTGCTACTGACAAGCTCCTGGCACTGTGTTTCTTGTAGGTCAGCCTCAACCGAATCTGGTCTTGCTACCTTTATTTCGTACACTTCCGCTTTTCTCAACGCCCTTACGCCTGCCGAAAACCGGATTGAAAACATGAAATCTTCGACAGCTGGATCCGCTAAGCGTTCCAGTATCTCAGGAGCTGGCGGTGGTGGTAGAGGTGGCGCGAACAAATACAGTTATGCGACTTATACACCGGCATCTGCTTCCTCAGCTTCATCTATCAGTAAACCTCCACAAGCTTATACGGGTGCCCCGAAACTAAATACGGCGACTACACGATCGGACGTCCAGTCTCAGGCGGAGAGAGGGTATTCAGCTTACAGTTCGAAATTCGATGGGAACCAGGATCGACAGGAATTTGATTCGGATATGTTGGCGAGTTCTAGTTCGTCTGGTGCTGGTTCTTCCCACTGGGCCTCTCCTTCCTCGTCGAGGTCTGGTAACACTCCAACCTCTCCTTGGGCTGCTTGATGATGATGATGATGATGATGACAATGGATGCGACTATATTTTGTGTGTGTGTGACGAGGTACTTATTTGTAGAGTTGACTGTAATCTTCGTTCTCTGGCCTGTCTATCCATTATCCACTTCCGTCCCGGTTATATAGACTTTTGAGAAGAAACTGAACTGATATGAGGCTCTTTTGTATTCAGTATGAGAACGAAAACAGGGATGATGATCGAAAGCGACTCCGATACTCTTGATCTCTACCACTCCGAGCACTGAACATGGGCGAGGGCAAGGGCGAGTCTCTATGCGAATCTCAACTACATATTTGGACTCTAATTTCTTTACAGAAATCGAACTGGAAACTGTACCAGCAGACGGCATTGCATGCCTCGTTTGGTCGCCCGTTCATGAAGACCACTTGCTTGTTGGTTCATGGGACAGCGTACGTCTTCGTTCCCGTATCTCTATTCTCTACATTTATGATTTATTATTCTTATTTTTTGAGTAGAGTATCCGGCTGTACGACGCTCAAGCGAACCAACAACGCGCGAAATTCGACCACAAAGCTGCCGTGTTAGGAGCGTGTTTTTCTCCGAAAGCGGATCAGGTGTTCAGTGGTGGATTGGATACATGGCTGAGAATGTGAGTGAAAAGGAAGATGTTGCGAGAATCCTGGAATCACTAAAAACGGGCTTTTCGCGCCGACTCTTTATTAGGTGGGATATCCAAAGCGGCGAATTTCGAGTGTTGGGGACGCATAGTCGACCGATTTCGAGTGTGCTTTACAGTACAGAGACAAGTACGACCTCGTGCTGCCGTGTGTTGGTCTCACTCACCCTTTTTTTTTTTTGGTGGTTCTTGATAGATACGATCGTCACGGGTTCTTGGGATTCTACGGTTGCGATACACGACCCACGGGCTCAAGAGGCAAAAGTTGCTTCCTATAATCAACCTGAACGAGTCTATCATATGGACGCTGTTGGGCATACGCTTGTAGTCGCGATGGGCGGCCGACAGATTAGCGTTTATGACATTCGAAATATGGGGAAACCGACACAAGAAAGGGAGAGCAGTTTGAGGTTTATGACCCGGGCTTTGGCATGTATGCCCAGCGGCGAAGGTACGTCCCACGAATAAACAGAAGAGAGAGAGGGGGGTTCTGATGATGGTGTTTGATGTCGTTCTCCCTGTTGGGTAGGTTTTGCATTGGCTTCAATAGAAGGTCGTGTCGCTGTGGAATACTTTGATATGTCGCCCGCTATTCAAGCAAAGAAATACGCGTTCAAATGCCATCGACAGACGGTTGATGGGATGGATCACGTGTGGCCGGTGAATGCGCTTGCGTTTCATCCAGTGTACGTCATCCTTTACTTTTAGTCGGAGCTATCGATATGACACTGATGACTGAAACTAGACACCACACATTGGCTTCCTGTGGTTCGGATGGGATTGTGGCTATCTGGGATCACACGACAAAGAAGCGGTTGCGGCAGTTCCCTTCTTATCATAGTGCCGTGAATGCTGTGGCGTTCAATAAGACGGGATCTAAACTAGCTATCGGAGTTAGCTATGGATGGGATAAAGGACAGGAGGGGGCAAGACAACCTGAAAGCAGCCGTGTGAGCATTTATGTGCGGGAAATTGGAAAGGAAGTGGTGGTAAGTATTCCTGCTTTCGGTAGCGTCACGAAGCGAGCCAGTGCTAACGAAACGATTTGTACAGCCAAAGTCGAAAGCATGACCGTAGATTACCTAAACATTTGTCGACAAAATTTACCGGGTAATGGACCCTGGCTCCCTTGAGTGGCCCGTCCCCGCTCTCTCTCCACACTACCTACCTCCTACTGTTCTCGTCCTTTGACTCCGTATTCATGTGGGCCTTGTATTGATGTCCTTCGTGGATACCATTCGTCGATGGCTCGCGACGGGGAATGTGAAATTCTAGGTTTGTCATTGGCATAGAATGATAATGTGTCAGTTAGTTTAGAATATCCTGGGATCTAGCTGGCTTTATGGGGCTAGCCCCATGCTGGAGAGAGGAACTTGCTTCTTTCACATGCGCGCCGAGCCTTTTTCTTGTCCAACAACCATCTCCGCATTGACTGGTTAAACGATTGAGCTTCCATTACATTCGGCTCCCCGCCAAAGGTTGGTGCAGAGAGGAGCGAGCACCCCTTGTTGTGGACCCCTACAGGGGTGGACTATTTCACATGCCTTCCTCCAAAGAAAAAGATTGTTCAAATTGGTCAAACGAGAGTCCAAGCGAGATGGACGAGTGGAAAGAGGAATAATTATAACTTCCTACAGGGAAGCCTGCTTTCACGTGAAATCCTTGGATAAATGGACGAGGCGAGGCGGGCGGCGTCGTTTGCTTTCTTCATGACCATTACGCCCTGCCCTGCGCTACAGAGTTGCCCCGCACTCTTATAGATCGAGTTTCGAGGCAAGTTCAGAGGGAAAATCCAAAGGCCCCCCTCTCTTGAACTCCACCACCTCTTAGTCCAAGTAGCAAACACGGGTTGTATCTTCTCGTCCCCATTTCGACGCACATCGAAAAAGATGCACGACTACGAGCATGAAAGTGTGCCACCACTGCCCATCGCATCGCGTATGGCAGGTGCAGCGGACAGACCAAAGCCTCACATTGGTCCTGGCATCGAAGATTATCGAAAGGCTCACGGCGTCACCGTTGGAAAAGACTCGGATGCGTTTTGGCGAAAGGTGAGAATAGAGAGAGATCGGCACTACCTTCCTCGTCGAGTTGAGATTGCATGGACGGATACTGACGCCGATGGCTTCTACCTTCTACGATCAAGGCTGCAAACGAGATGCTTTACTGGAGTCGCCCCTTCGACACCGTCCGATCTGGCAGCTTCAAGAATGGCGACGTCGTCTGGTTCCCAGAGGGAGGTCTCAACGCCTCTTACAACTGCGTAGACCGTTGGGCACACAAGAATCCTGACGCTGTACGTCTCTTTTTGCTTACATCACATCAAAGGTCATTAGGTGGCCAATTGGATCTTGAGCCGAGCCTATTGGATCACGCGGCCCGAACTCTGATCCCCACCTCACCTTGGCTTTCCTTACAAATATAGAACTAAGATGAAACAACCTCCATACTGACATAACTTCACAGCCGGCTATTATTTGGGAGGCAGACGAACCCAACGAGGGTCTCGTTATTTCTTATGGCGAACTCTTGCGTGAAGTCTGTCGCATTGCCAACGTTCTCAGAGCATTCGGTGTTCGCAAGGGGGACACGGTCTCAATCTACCTTCCAATGACCTGGCAAGCCGTCGCTGCCTTCCTCGCATGTGCTCGTATCGGTGCCATCCATTCCGTCGTCTTTGCTGGCTTTAGCGCCGAATCTCTCCGTGAACGTGTCGTCGATTGTGAATCCCGTGTGGTGATCACGACCGATGAGGGCAAACGTGGTGGAAAGACGATTGCTACCAAGGCGATTGTCGATGCGGCTCTCAAGGAATGTCCCAAGGTCGAGCACGTCCTCGTCTTGAAGAGGACTGGAAAGCCAGTCCCATGGACTGAGGGCAGGGACAAGTGGTGGCATGAAGAAGCCGCCAAAGTTCCTTCGTATTGCCCATTCGAGGTTATGTCGTCGGAAGATCCTTTGTTCATCCTCTATGTAAGCCATCCCGCTTTCCTCCTCCTCCTTCTCCTTTGGTTTCATTCACTTACAAAATCACGTGGAAAAAAACAGACTTCTGGATCTACCGGAAAGCCCAAGGGTGTCGTCCACACTACAGGAGGTTGGCCGACATTTGGCTGAAATGATCAAAAAAATTTTATTGACTGCGCGGTTTAGGATACCTTCTCGGAGCTGCTCTGACGGTGAAATACGTCTTCGATGTGCATGATGGTGACAAATTTGCCTGCATGGCCGATGTTGGATGGATCACTGGTCATACATACATCGTCTACGGTCCGCTTCTGAACGGCGTAACTACCACGTATGTATTTCTCTTTGCCGTTTTTACCCGCTCTATTCAGCCTTTCCATCCGTCTACTTCGTATTAACCCTATAACCTTGATCCATCTTCAGTGTCTTCGAATCCACCCCAGTTTATCCGACGCCTTCGCGATACTGGGAAACAGTCGCAAAACATAAACTCACTCAATTCTACTCCGCGCCGACGGCCATTCGTCTCTTGCGCCGCCTTGGTCCCGAACATGTCGAGGGACACGACCTCTCCTCTCTCCGTGTTCTCGGTTCCGTCGGAGAACCTATCAATCCGGAAGCATGGCATTGGTACAACGAATTCGTTGGAAAGAAAGAGTGCGCCCTCGTCGATACATTCTGGCAGACGGAGACCGGTTCCATTGTCGTTACACCATTCCCCGGTGCCGTCCCGACCAAACCCGGAAGTGCAACTGTACCCTTCTTCGGTATCGAACCCGCCATTTTGCATCCTGAGACGGGCCGTGTCTTGGAGGGCAATAACGTAGAGGGAGTGCTCGCTTTCGCTAACCCGTGGCCATCTATTGCAAGGACAGTCTGGAAGGACCACAAGAGATACCTCGATACCTATATGAACGTGAGTTAGATGTTCCTCTCCCTATTTGGAGCCCTAAATTGACAACCGCTGTATAGCCATATCCAGGATACTACTTCACTGGTGACGGTGCTGCACGAGACAGTGACGGCTACATCTGGATCCGCGGTCGTGTCGATGATGTTATCAATGTATCTGGTCATCGCTTGTCCACCGCCGAGATCGAGAGTGCTCTCATCTTGCACCCTGGAGTTGCCGAAACAGCAGGTGAGATTCAGCCAGTATACCTCCAAATTTCACTGAGACTCACATTTTTTGGTCGAACCCAGTGATCGGCACTGCCGATGAACTGACTGGCCAAGCCGTCCATGCCTTTGTCACCCTTAAACCGTGAGTTTATCCTTCAGCCTGCCCACGATAGTGAATATTGACATCAAGAAAACAGTGGCTTTGACGTTGACAATGAAACTGAGCTTTCGAAGGAGCTGACGCTCCAAGTCCGCAAAGTGATTGGGCCCTTCGCCGCACCGAAGAAGATTTACATCGTCGTTGACCTCCCCAAGACGAGGAGCGGGAAAATCATGAGGAGGATTCTTCGCAAGGTCGTCGACCGTCAGGAGGACCAACTTGGTGACTTGAGCACCCTCGCAGAACCTTCCGTCGTGGAGCAGATCATCGTGAAAGTAAAGGAGACGAGGAAGTAGATGATTGCTTGTTTATGTCCCCAAAAAGACCTTTTGTAGTGTATTTAGGTTTCTGGAGGAAGTGGTCGGAAACTCGTCGAACCTGTACTTATATGCTGTCTACCAGTCGATTTTTCCCTTATCCTACGTGCATTTTAAGATGTCGGTCTGCCCCTAGCTTATAGGTTTCGTCTGCGGTCGGGGTCAAGGTTGACCAAATTGAGACCAAGCTTTTCTTCCGACCGCTTTTCTGAACTTCCTGAAGATGTCGTTATTCGGTATGTAGTCTGGACGCGTAAACGAGTGGAATTTTGAGGCTGATAAATGTGGATTTCCATCATGTTGGTTTTTGTAGGCACAAACACGGCAGGTACGCGCTCTAAAGTTTTAACGATCTCTCCCTTTGCACGTCTTTCTTACGCGTCTTTTTCGTATCCTTATCATCTTTGATGTTCTTTTTGTTGATATCAAACAGCAAAGACGTTTGGGTTTGGCGCGACGACGGGGACAACAACCCCCGGTGGTGCTGCTGCAAATCCCTTTGGGACTGCAGCTCCAGCGTTTGGAGCTTCAGCTGCAACGAACACTGCTACTCCGACGAATCCATTCGCTCCTGCTGCGACCACGACAGCTCCCACTGGTGGTAGTTTGTTTGGCCAACCACCTGCAAACACGGGTGGTGGACTGTTTGGAGGTGCTGCGAATACAGGGAATACTCCAGCGACAAATACAACTGGAGGAGGGTTGTTTGGAGCGACCGCTCAGCCTGCCACTACTGGCACAGGTCTGTTTGGTCAACCAGCAGTGACGAATAATGCAGGTACAGGCAATACAACGGGTACAGGATTGTTTGGTCAGAGTACTACTGCTGCTACCGGAGCGACTGGCACTGGTCTGTTTGGTGCTCCTCCTGCTGCTCCTGCTACTACAACAACCGGTGGCTTGTTTGGACAACCTGCTGCTGGAGCTGCGGGTACAACAGCTCCAACGACGGGATTGTTTGGGAATACAGGTGCAGCTGCAACTCCTGCGACCACGACAGGAGGTGGGACAGGCTTGTTTGGTCGACCCGCGACGGGTGGAACTGGGTTGTTTGGACAGAATACAAATGCACAAGCGACGACGACGACGACGACGGGTACGGGCATGTTTGGGCAACCCGCCAATGCAGCAGGAACAAATACCGGTCTCTTTGGAACGACGACCACTGGAACTGGGACCGGAATCGGGACTGGGACGGGACTGTTTGGACAACCGTCGAATGCAGCTGCTAGACCGGGAGGATTGTTTGGAGGAAATACTGGCCAACCCACCGGATTTGGACTCGCTTCTACGACACAACAACAGCAGCAGCAGCAACAACAACAAGGAGGTTTAAACTCGCAGGGGCAAGCTCTGCTTCAGCTTTTGACAAAGCTGCAGATGTTGCAACAAGCCATCCAAGCAAGTATTCCACAAGGACCGTTGGGTACAACCTCTATTCCTCCTGCTCATCAAGAGAGTTTGCAAATGGTCGGACGACTGGGTTCGTTGCTCTATGGTCTGACGACGGACAAGTTTCAGGTTAGTGGTAGTTTAAGTGTTCATGGATCTGTATTGACATATTTAACGACATTCTATAGCATGTTTTCTATAATGTAGTCGATCCGGCCCAGGTTGGCAACTATACTCGCCCACCCTACGTGAGCGATGCGATGTGGGAGAAGGCTATCAAAGAAAATCCAGACCCAAGATGGTGAGCACGGGGCTCTCTCGTTAAGGATAACGAGTTTTTATGTTTGTTATTTCAGCATGGTTCCAGCTTTTGCGATGGGGATGGAAGACCTACAAAAACGTGCCGATGCTCAGGTCAATGCGGCTGAAGCGTGCAAGGCCAAACTAGATGTGAGTATTATACCGGACATTTCTCGCTGTTGGACTTACCTGGTGTGTTTAGGATATCCGAACGAAATTAACGACGCTCTCCCAACGGCATGTGCTCTCTACATCACTGCGGTCGCAAAAGCTATCCAATACCCATATCTTACTTTTCCAACGCGTTGTTCGCCTCTCTCAACATCTACACTTGCTGATACCATTGATCCGCTCGTCTGCCATCCGCCCAGAGGAAGAGCAACTCCGTGGGAGGTTGGAGGCGATTGAGGACGAGTTACGGCGAGGAAACACCAGCAAAGGACGGATGAACGAAATGTGGGGCGTTATTGGCCAACTCACGGCGTTGAAAGCGCGTGAAGGGATGGGGACAAACGAGGGCAAGGAATGGGCAGTGGTCGATGAGGAGGGCTTGAGTCGGCTAGCAAGGGTAAGCCACACCATTGCCTTCATGGTTCCCGTCATTCTCATTCGAATGGGGCCGCGGGTGCATTCGGCGCCGTCTGGTCGACACGAGAGGTGGCATTCTACATTCGGATGATTGGCTCGCGGAAAAACTGGTCACTAATGCCTCCTTATCTCTAGATCTTGACCGAGCAGCAACATGGACTGGCACACTTGACGAAAATACTGCAAGATGGCATGCGCGACTTGGCTGTCATCCTCGCACAAGCCGAAACATTGGCCTGATGATAATTTTGAATGCCATGTTATCATCATTTAGATTCTTTTTCAGGATAATTACTATTGCCCCCTTGTGTGCGAGGGTCTTTCGCCACGAAATTTCCGGTAGAGATAAACTGCAGTAAACTAGGGCGAGAAGGCTCCAGTTGTATTCGATATCTCCACGCGCGGCACGCTCGCCCACGGTCAATCGTCGGGGAATATGGAACGGGCCCAGCTGACGAATAAACGACCGAGTGGGCCTGACCTGGATCTTTCTCGGACAAACAGACACGGGTCTCACTGGCTCACCCCATTGCCGAATTACGCCAGCTTAACCAATTGGATGATGGTCCCTTGATCCCCCGCGTCGAGCGGCTTCCACTTCTTCACCTGGAAAGATACCGGAGAATCTCGGATTCTTTCCCAATAGCGCCAGATGAACATCTCTTGGAAAAATTTAGACGTCAACGAAGCTTTCAGTCTTTGAATTTTTATTTTTCCACTGCACTACAGTTATCAATACAGACACTAACTCGTGCCCAATGAGGTTCGATCGAATTCGACAATGATCCCCTTTCGTCTTGCAATCTTATGTCAACACGCAGGTGTAGTTGTTGCTTACTTGTCTGAGAGGACGAGGTTTTGCAAGTTGATAGTGTGACCATTGGAATCGAGTCCGGCCTGGATGATTGCCACGTCTTTCAAAGCTCCGACAGGAGATCCGAGACCATCATCGTCGCCACCCAGGTGCCTCGCAAAATTGGCTAACTCCATCTCGACACCGCAACTTTTCTCGACAATCTCCTCGGTTTTGCCGGTCTTTGCGTTGGTGATGCTCACCTTGATGAACTGTTGGCTCTTCTGCGTCGCCTCGTCCGTTTCATTGTATTTACTGATGAGGAGTGTCCCCTCTGTACCGACTACACGGAATGTGTCGATCCCTGGTCCGGATGGAAGACCGAAACTGAGCTCGAATATTCCGTGGCTACCATCATCGCAACGTATGAGAGTGTGGATCGTGTCGTGGGGTGCCAAATGTTCCCTGTTCAATGACGCAATACCGGTCAAGTCTGTGAACTGCGAAGGGAGCACGACGCGGAGGGCTGCTGCTGAGTGCTATGAACGATGTCGCGTGAATGGTCAATTAGCAGTATCAAGGCAAGTCGCTTACCACTCCTCCGTCCAGCTTGAAGATGCCAATGTCAGCGTATGGTCTCTCCCTCAGATAAGGAAAGGGGACACACCAAAAAGCCTCCTTGATACTCGGGGACTGTCCGCCAGGAGGTCTTATACCACATACTCTCGGTCGTGACATTGTTAAGAACTTGAAGATTCCAAAAGCAAACTTTGCCGATCTTCTGGTCGGTGATGGCCTTCCCGGCAGCCCTCAGTCCTGGTTCGGCTTCGAAGTTTTCTGCTACACGCCACACGAGGCCCTTTGGTTTATAGAGAGACTCGTACGTTTTGATGAGCGCAATCCCTTCCTTCACGGTCGGAGCAATTGGTTTCTCACTGATGACATGTTTCCCGGCGTCCAGTGATTTTATGACGATAGAGGGCTGGGAATTGATTGGGAGCACGACGATAACTGCTTGGATATCTCGTCTGGCCAGAAGCGCATTCAGGTCAGCGTCTTGGCCGCCTAGATCGTGATACAGTGCAATAGAGTCCTTTGGAAGAGACAAGAGACTCTCCGCGGTTTCTGCGAGTTCAGAGGCGGATGATCGGGAACGGGAGTATATGGCCTTTAGCTCGTAAGTGTCATTGAGCTTGTGGATGGCCGGGAGATGTGCTAAATCACCATGAGAGAAGATAATCAGAGGATTCTCTTCTTCTGGCCATACACACGGATAAGATGAAACCCTCACCGATACGCGCAAAAATACCGGCACCAAGGATTGCGACGGAAATTGGAGGCATTTGGCAATCGCGGCTGTGATCGAGATGCTTGTTGGTGAGATTTGACGGATGCTGTTGAGATAATGGAATTGGTTACGATATCGGTGGCACGATTTGGCTTGCCTGGCGGGGAATAACCTGCGGAGGGGCTCGATGTGGAGACTTGGGCAAGCTTATTGAAGCTGGTGGCAGCAATGAAATTCAACAGATTCACGGGAAGAAGGCGAGGCATCCGCGCAAGGGAATACATGATTGCCTTTCCTCGGCGAATTGCCGGGGACTCCAAGGCACAACCGTCTTTTCGTGGCGAGTATTTAGGATCCCAAGAAATCCAATCCATAGGGTCACTTGCGAGTGAACCCCCCTTTACAACAAAACTTGATCTTTTCGTCTGGCATCATGAGCGTTGAGCGCAAACTCCCGCAAGATTTCATCTGGGGCTTCGCCACTGGTAAGTAGCCCCGAGGGTCAGACTGGGACTCTAAACGGGAAAAAAAAATAAACAAGAAAAACTGACTAGATAACAGCGAGCTTCCAGATTGAGGGCTCTGTAGATGTCGACGGTCGTGGAAAGTCTATCTGGGACGACTTCTCCCGAACACCTGGAAAGACGCTTGATGGCAAGAACGGTGATGTTGCGACCGACTCTTATCGCTTATGGAGAGAAGATATTGCGCTCCTCAAGCAATATGGAATCAAAGCCTACCGCTTCTCCATCGCTTGGTCCCGTATCATTCCCCTCGGTGGAAGAAACGACCCCGTCAATCCCAAAGGCATCAAGTTTTACTCTGATGTGATTGACGAGCTCCTCAGCGCTGGTATTACTCCCTTCGTCGTAAGTTCATCGTTGGCTGCTTGTGGTGGTCGGAGGTTGAAACTCTTCCTTGGCATCGTCTTTGACCCGCACAGACGCTCTATCACTGGGATTTGCCCCAAGAGCTGCATAACCGTTATGGAGGCTGGCTTAACAAAGATGAAATCGTCCCAGATTTCGTTAACTATGCCCGCATCTGCTTCCAATCCTTTGGAGATCGTGTCAAGCATTGGTGAGTGTCGATTCTTCTGGTCACCTGCATGCACCATACTGAAAACATCTCCAGGCTCACTCTCAACGAGCCCTGGTGTGTCGCTGTTCTCGGTTATGGCCGCGGTGTCTTCGCACCAGGTCGTTGCAGCGACCGCAATCGCTCTGCGGAAGGGGACAGCAGTACAGAGCCCTGGATCGTTGCCCACAACTTGATTCTGTCTCATGCGTCCGCTGTCAAGGTCTATCGTGATGAATTCAAGCCCACCCAGGAAGGAATGATTGGCATTACCCTCAACGGAGACTGGGAAGTGCCATATGACAACTCTCCAGAAAGTGAGTATCGCTATCGAACAATTTTTCCGCCCGTCGAATCCGTGATATCTAATTCTAACGTGTTTGACAGACATCGCCGCTGCACAGCAAGCCCTGGACGTCGCAATCGGTTGGTATGCAGACCCAGTCTACCTTGGCTTCTATCCCGATCACATGAAAAAAATGCTCGGAGATCGTCTTCCCGACTTTAGCCCAGAGGAATGGGCCTTGGTCAAAGGGTCATCGGACTTTTATGGCATGAACACGTATACCACCAATCTTGCCAGTGCGTACCGAACCCTCTATCCCGATATACAAGTCTCTCTGATCTCGATCTTATGTAGAGGCCGGAGGAGAAGATGAATTTCAAGGTCTCGTCGACTACACATTCACTCGAGCTGATGGGACGGAACTTGGCACACAAGGTAAGGAACATTCTTCTGTCCTCCGGCACATTCCAGGAGTAATAGCGGGGGCGCGCTGTCGAAACATTGTCGGCGAAATTAACCCTTGACTGCCCCGCACTTCGAGATAATGTTGGACTGACTTTTCTTTTTCTCCTCCAGCTCACTGTGCCTGGCTCCAAACTTGTGAGTCGCGGGTTCATTCACCTTTTTCGAATATTTCTGAACCTTTCCTTTAGATCCCGAAGGTTTCCGTGCAGTAAGTTATTGACCGGATATTGCATATCAACGGCGTCTAACCTAATTCTTTTCTCAAGCTTCTCAACTATGTCTGGAAGGTTCGAATGACATGACCCTGTTTATCTGCCTTGATTACTGACTGTCATCTTTAGCGCTACAAGCTCCCGATCTACGTGACAGAGAACGGTTTTGCTGTTAAAGGAGAAGACAGCCTTCCCATTGAGGAAGCCATCAAGGACCACGACCGTGTCGAATACTTCCGTGGAGCCACCGACTCCTTGTATAAGGCGATGTACGAGGACGGCGTTGACATCAGGTCTTACTTCCCGTGGAGCTTCCTTGATAACTTTGAATGGTAAGATACAATGTCCTTCTGATCGTGACACGCCCTAATAATTCACTGATTCTAGGGCCGACGGCTACGGTACTCGATTCGGTGTCACTTATGTTGACTACAAGACGCAGAAGAGGTACCCCAAGGAGTCTGCGAAGTTCTTGATCAAGGTGAGCTTGGATATAGTGGAGGTACTGTGAGCTGTCTCTAACATTATTGCGTTTAGTGGTTCCGCGAACACCAAGAACAGCCATCGGGCTCTGCTACTCCTCCTATCCTTACCGCTCAGACTACTTCAGTACCTGAGCACCTCTCTCTGGACTCGCACTCCTCTGCCACAACCGCGACAAACTCCCCATCAGCCAAGACAGCTTGGAGATGCCCTCTCAAGACTAACGGCAATCTGGCTTGCGGTCATGAGATCGCTAACCACGATAAGGCGCTAGTGAAGCAACACTTCGAGTGGCATCTCACTCAAGTAGGCCTTGCCGTCCGCAACGGGGTTCGTTTCTATTCATTGCGTGCTATCAAACACGTCACTGACCTGAAATTAGGAACTTGAACTATTGGATTCTTCTACTCCGAGCAAGGAGAAGACTGGAACCACGCCTCCTCTAGAGAGGGCTACTGCAACCACTCCTCGTCCGATACGGTACGCTGAGAAGACAACAACACCGTTAGTATATCGTCTCTTTGGCTTTTCGACCAACTAAAACTATTTACTTTCAGTGAACGCGCAAAGACATCCACATGGAAGAGCATCATGCGCAAATTAGTCATGTAAAGCGCCTCATCTTGCCCTTGCATTGGTTTGATGCGCGCCGAACGGCTCGTATGGTTCTCAACAAGACGCCGAGCATTGTGAAACACTCCCCATACCGCAATGCACCCTCCATCATCAATCGATGATAACCACCCCTCGATTGCTGCGTCCGCTTCCGTCTACGTTCATTTTCGTCTATCCTCTAAGTTAACTCTTGCATCGAACTCTCACTTCCATTCCTTCCCTTCCCAAACTCGGTCTCCAAAAAATCGACGACTCGTTTGCATGGTGCCCCTATGATCGAGGGCCCAACACCAACGCTCCTTGCGGCTTCGTATCGTCTCATCTTTGTCACTCCTTTCCGTACATTATCGGAAACTTTGTGTGACCTAGCCCGCCTGTACAGATAGACCCTCAGATCGCTGTTTTCGTCTCTTGTATGCTCGCCCTTTTCTTTTCTTTGATCTCTCAAGAAGCAAGTTTGCATTTGCGACCATGACTCGATGACATTAAGAAAACTGCGAGATCTAAGTCGACACGATCTGAGACTCCCACGTCTGATTGACTCATTGCTACGACTGTTGCGCCTTCTTGGCTTTCGCCTTTTCTTTTTGGGCTTCAGCATATATGTCATCATTGAACCCCAGGCGATTACGTGCAATCTGTTCAGTAGATGAGCCTAAACGACCTGAAGAGAGAGAGGGGGTGCAATATACCTCGATTGCATAGAACTGCATCCGTGTCACTGCCGATTCCCTTGTTTGTTAGAATGCATAGAGAGTGGGCATGTGAATCGTACCGAATATGGAATTCGTCTCTGAATATTCTCCTGAGCTGTTGGTGCGGATCAATGATCCAAAATTGTAATCGTCGACCCGCTTTTCGTAGCTGAATGCGGCCAGTGAGTTTCATATACAAAGAATTATATCACAGTGCTTACGCCGAAATAAACTTGCGCCATCTTTCTTTACCGGTCGGGTCTTTCATCCATTCTTCGTCCAGCATCTTGATCTTCTGTGGGTTCTCGATCAGTTCGGGAAAGTCTTGAGAAAAATGTTCGTGTATCTCGTCGTCTAGTCTTGTGAGTTTAAGGCTTGATGGTGGGACGGCTTCCAGCAAATTCCAGTACGTCTGTGGCATCCGGCGCCTTTAATTATTTTCCAAGGAAGATTGATAAAAGGGAGACATTCTAGCTTACCTGAGCGTGTTCGACCGCTTTGACGGCGAACCTAGACGACGAGAAAGGGCCAGGAGTCAGTGTGGGGAACCTCGATCGTAGAAAGGTGTGTACTGTTTTTCAATCTAGGCAACAACATACGATCAGAGATATTCATTGGGACAATGTCATAGGAATAATATACTTCAACGAGGTTTTGGGCATTGTTGGGGTCAAATTTGGTTGACATGCTGGCGATGGCAGAAATCAAGGTAGGCGAGTCACGTGCATCAGAGCTGAGGCCGAGAATTTGGCTAATCTTATTAGATGTATTCCCCGGGTACCTCGTAGTCCGAACACAGTAGACAGATGTTCTACTATTTGCTGCTGAAATCGCTAGTACCAATCCTCTTACTACCCCTCAAAGCCTATACACCGATCTCATCTAGCCACGAGCGCAGTATTCCATAGATTCTACGCTCATCACTGAGCTCCGAGACCCCTTGAACTCTTGAAATCTCGGTTCTCATCCACGGACTCACGTGTTCTTGGTTTCCCAACACCTCGTCAGACTCGATTAAGCATATCGGAAAGTTTGCCTCGTAGTTGAATTCAGGAATGGTGGTTCTTGTACCGAGTTGACTTGCACCAGGTAGCGTGAGTATCCGCGGTACCAACGACACTGGGCCAATGAGCCCTATTCCCGACACCGGATAGGATTCGACATAGGCGTGTACAGCGAGCGTGCTCACACCTCGTGAAATAAGCACGGGAGGAAAAATGCTGGCAAGAGCTATCTCAGATCGCAACTCTATGATGGGCTGTTAGTCGCGGTTTGGGTGCACTGAATGGGACAAACCCTTTGCGTAATCTCTCACAAGGTCGTCCAGCTTTTTCTCCTTCGATCCTTTCTCAAGTTCTAGCTCGACCTCGATAGTAGTAAACCCTAGTTCTCTCAGCATCGCTGCATAGGTATTTATGCCATGCTATATCCCGTGTTAGTCTAAAGAGTCAGGTCTATAGAACGAAACACATACTTTTGATTCTTGGTCGTACCAACCCCTTATGGTTGGAAACACCAATGGAACTGGAGCCTCTCTCGGTGCTGAAGAAGGTGGTGCTCTGACGATAGTGGAAGACGCATAACGAGTGTGGTCAAGCAGATAGAGTAAATCTGGCCGTCTCAAGGATGCTCGTTGGTATCTAGTGAAGTGGAGTAGACGAAACATGGCTAATGGAGCGGGGAACCTTCAATTTCTCTAAGGCAAATAGTCATTCTCAGTATATAAAATTTGTTTCACAGGAGTTCACAATCAAATCGGCATTAGTATATCGGTCAGTACACGCGCCTGTCATTACATGGCCGCGCGAAAGCGGGGTTCGATTCCCCGATGCCGAGTATTTTTTTCTTCTTTTTTCTTTGACTTGTAGTTAGAGTCCTCGGTATTCCTTTTTGTTTATTGTTTTTCGGTTGAGTTCCAAGTCCTAAGATATCGATTGATTTAACTGGTCGTTTCGACGAGCTTGACGAAGTGGGCAACTCCGGTCCCCACATGTGATTGATAGCCGCAAAACTTGGACCCGGCTTCTTCAGTACCTCCCGCCTCAACAAGCCCAAATGCTAGGGTCCATTGGGAGATACTTTTATGACCGCAGGAGAGGTCTCCTCAAGTCAGCCGGGGTCGCTGGGCTGCTATATGTAACCGGCAAATATATCATTCAGCGCCTAGAGGAGGTGAAGGAGGCAGTATTGGTAGAAAAGGGGTCCAAAGAGAAGTAGGTCCCGCCTTCTAATTCCATTTCACTCCTATTTTGGACTGGAAACAACTACATGTGGAAGGCGCGAGCCATGGAGACCTGTCAAACGGAGCACTTACACATCCTACCCATTTCTCTTTCAGTTTGAGAAAACGTTTTCAGCAAAATATGCAAGATTGCACTTATACAATCATGGCTTATATGCCCACGTTAGCCAGTAGGATATTGGAGGAGCTGGACGTTGAGCGAATTTCACTAGAGCTCCAGAATAGATCCAAGAAATCCGCTGTACCTGCATCTGTTGGCGATAAGGCTCAGACAGATACTTCTGCCTCGGAGGCGCCGAGTACACATACTTCCACGTCTCTGATATCGGCTGCCGAGGCGGAAGTAAGTTCGTCATTCAGCGAGATCTCAAATACGCAATTCAAGGAGACAGACCAAAAAGAGGCGGGTGTGAATGATACGATCGTTCCCTCGATTGACGATGGCGCCGTTTCTGAAGGACGCAACACATCGTCATTCTTATCAGCCATGGAATCCACGGATCCACTTTCTGCCTCGCTTCCGTTGCCATCCGAACCCTCTTCCTCTCCCGACTCGCGCCATGTCGATCCTTTGATCGAATCGGCTACGAGCTGGGTGAAGTTCCAACACGAATCGTCGCAGACATCGAGGTCAGGGGATGCAGATGACGAGAAACATATCGGTTCGAATTTGGAAAATGTTCCAACGATACCAGATCTGGAGCTTCCAACAATCGATTTGGCTGCTGTTTCCATCGTCGATTCACTATCAGCCGCGGATGCCCGCCAATCAGATATCCCCATCTCACGTGAAAGCGTTCTATCTCATACGGAAGACCACTTGAGTGGTCAATCTTCGTTGCAACGCAAGTCGAAGGCCGAATTATGGCACGAACTAAAAATCATGTGTAAGTCGTATCTCGAATCCTCGCCCAAATACACTAATCCTTCGCCTCAATTACAGCCTTCACTCGAGTTATGGTCGTCCTATATAGCACGGCGTTGCTCTCACTCCAGATCCACATTCAGCTTAATCTCATTGGTCGCTATAAATATGTCCAATCAGTTAAAGCTACAGAACGTGAAGAGAGAGAGAAACAAAGGATAATGGCGTTGGAATCTGCCTCTTTCGATTCAATGGGCTTGATCGGATCATTCATGGCCTCCGTTGCACCCTCTGTCGCCACCTCTTTAGGCTTTGGCCCGCAAAGCCAGCCCTATGATATCTTCCTTGAGGAAGGGGAAATGGAAGACGAGGTTGATGAGGATATTGAAAGGAAATATCTCACGCTCTGTTGGTGGCTGTTACATATAGGTTGGAGAGATATCGCATCTCGCGTTAGGACAGCCGTTGAAGAAGTTTTGCAAGGGTAATTACATCCCCATTCCGAAGCTCTACATGCAGGGCTGACATCACCTTGCAGTGTCTCTCTCAAGACAAGATTGGATATGAACGATTTGAAAGACCTTTTCTCACAAATCCGTAAACAAATCGAATTCTTGCCTGATGGCCAACCTAGTACAGAGTGAGTAATGGTCCTTTCACTTCATGGACGCGCGCTCATTCGGAGATTGCAACTCTACAGAATCGCCGCCGCTATATTCCCACTTTCACAGTCTGCTGAGCAAAACGTCCTCATTCAAGGAGGTATTTCACCCCACCTTGCTACGATAGATCCACCCTTGCGGCAGTTATTAGACCAGACGAAAGCGTATGTCGCCAGCCCTGACTTCCAACTGGTGTGGAATCTTGCCCTCGACAAAATGTGCGAAAAGGCGTTGAGCGGTATCGAGAAAGAGGTGTTCGGAGATATGCCTACAGACTGGTTGGCCTCTGATCAAGGTGTCCATGAGGAAAGGAGAGAGAGACTGGCAGCAATTCTACCTGGGCTCGCGAGGTGGTGTCATCCTGCCCTTTATGGCATGCCCAATGAGTTGGTAGAGGTCAGGATACCATTCACTCAATCCTTGGAATGCCTCTAACTGATTCGTCTAGAATATAAGCACCATGCGCGAACTAATCGGCTTCTCGGCGATAATCTACTCCTCCTATGACGACAATTTAGTTCAATAGTATACCGATATAGTCATTTTGGCACATCCCCGCGCAGTAAGGACACCTTCACCACAGCTCTCGCGACTGGTCTTTCTTGATCCAAATCTCGTACCACCACTGCCCACTCAAGGGGATGTTGATATCTATTCCAATAAATATACGACATCACGTGTTTGTCGCCCATTACATATGAAATGCTATAGTGCAGGCGTCGTTTGGTATGACCTCGATCGTCCGCAGCGCTCTTTGGATCCATCTTCAAGCTCGTATGCAGGTTTATATTGGCCGTCTTCATTTCTCAGAGCTGGATTGAGGAAGGTATTGAAGGTAGAACCGAGGGATGTATACCTATATCAGGGTTCAGGATGGTTTGTTTGCAGAGTGTAGAAATCGACGTACCCACGGTTATAAAGATCACAATAAGGAACTTCGAAACGTCTAAGATATTCCCATACTTGGCCATAAGACCAATTGAGGATCGGATGTACTCGCTGATATGCGGGCCAGTCGTCGTCTGTCGGTGTTGTAAAGTCTAGTTTATCTGTGTATAATGAAGAATATCAGACAATTACAAATAACAGCAGTGCATTTTTTGCTCTTACCGCCATGAGGATCACTTCTTCTCGTGCCCACGAGAATGCTCTTGATTTTGGGCTCCTTTTCCTTGTATTGTTTGAGTGCATCCTTCATTGGGAGCCCCCCAGGGCTTGTACGGAAGAGTCCCAGCGAGTATGATTCCGCACAGTGATCGACAAACGCCTCAACCTCGGGAAACGGTGAACTGCAGGTCACGTAAAGGGAGTTGAATCGTGACTGGGAGGTAGATTGTTCGGGAGGATATTCCGATGGTAGTTGATGTAGACAATCCGCTTGCTCTTTGGGAGACCTGGAACGACGCCGCCACAACGCCACTGCTAGTAGATGTAGTAATACTGTACCTATTTATTTAATAATTTGAGTTCTATGTAAGAGGGAACAGTTGCTACGACAGTATAGACTCACAATCTTTGCCACCATTGAAGCTAATCGCTGTTCCTTGCTCTCTTTTTCCAAACGAGTGTATACCAAAAGATTCCGGGTACAATAAAGACAGATATATTAATTAATTAATTGATCCCCAACAGTTACGGCTGCATTCTTACCCATCCTGTTCCAACGTCCCTTCAATCACTGTCAGAGCTTGCTGAACAGCACTCCCTAAATGCGAGTCTCCATCCTCTGAAATCGCCAGAACACTTTGGATCGTAGGGACACTCAAATAGGTCAACATCGTCGTGGTCAGCGTCTGAGATGTGAAAAACGGCAATGACTAACCATCCGCCGTATCCGACGTAGCCGCTGGCTCATTCTCTCAAGGCTTACTGCGTCAGTCTATTGCACGAATTACTGTCACATATTAAGCACAATCCCAGGACAGTGAGTCCGAGATGCGGATGCGAGAGGCATGATATATATAGAGAGTATCTGTAGAAGCAATACGAACACAGAGGAGAATAGTTTGATCCCTCTCTACTAGAATTCTGACCGCTTGCTCTTAACTTCATCCATCTCTATTCTAACGTCGGGTGTTTGGGCCTCTTCAAGAGGGACCTCGTTATATCCGTTTCCGTAACTCCTCGATCTACGGTGCCACCTTCCCTGTCCAGTTGGGTCCTGCCCTGCTTCAATATCTCTCGAGTCTCCCTCTGCATCGAAGACAACGGGTGATGGTGCCTGAATTTTTGACATGCCTTGTTCACGAGCTCGTTGCTCGAGGACCTCCTCGTTCTTCGCCCATGTGTAATACGTCGATCCAGCAAGGATGACAAAGATACTTGTCCCTCGGCCAGTGGTGACGATATCTCCGAAATACCAGACACCTAGTATGGTTTGCAGAATGCCTCGAACAGCACCAGAAACCATATGGGTTATGGGTGATGTTATTTTGATCGAGAGAACTCCTGCGATGGAGAGTAACCAGCCAACAAGGCCTGTGACGAGAGATCCCCACAGGAATCGACCGAGAACACTCAGATTTCCATCGAGGTAGATTGGAGAAGACAATAGCCCAAGGACGCCGCTTCCCTCTCCGACTAGCCAGATAACTGGTATTAACAGTATTGAGGACAGTACGTTTGAGTACCAAGCGAGCTCAATTGCATCGCCGTTGACGACTGGGAGCGATCGTTTGATGACAATCGCGTGGCTCGCTGTGGTCAATGACGACAACAGTCCGAATGCGATTCCAAGGAGACTGGTTTTCTTCTGGTCTGGAGTCTTCGAGTTCGAGCTATCTAAGGCGACACCCACGAAGAAGCCTACAGTGACTATCGCACAAGCGGCGAGCACTCGTAAGGTTGGACGGGATGCTTTTAAGAAAACGAGAGAAAGAACGACAGTAAGCGGTAAAACCAAGCCGCGCGCGACTTGATAGAATGACGCGTCGACGTATTTGAGGCAGTAGTTGTTCGCGCTATGGGGAGCGTCAGCGGCTGGCGATCAACAGTCGGTAGGGTGACACTGCGCCTATTAATCGAGGCGAGACCATACGGCTACAGCCGCAGTGTTTATTGTATATGCCATGGCATTGAAAGGCGTCGCTTCGCGACTAATTCGCACAATTTACGGGGTAAGTACCTACCTCAAACCAAGGACATTGAGGAATATCATCGGCCATAGACCAACACAAACATCCCATTGTAAAGAGAGAGTGACTTTGAATAATCCAAGTGCGTGAGTGACGAGGAACATGAGAATTGCTATCACAAGTTGTGCCAGCAAGAAGAAGAGCGGCGTCTCCGTCGAGATGAGGACCCATTTATTGACCATTATCATGCATAGTGCAGCAAACATGTAGAATAGCACAGTCGCAGCCTACAGTGTGTCAAAGGATGGAGGTCAGCATTGCCTGGCAAAGTGCGGCGGAGGCGGTACGGCTATCAAGTACAAAGGCGACACGTACGACTAGCCATCTCGAAGGTTGTTTTTCAGCTTGAGGCATTAGTGGGTATTGCAAGAAGAGAAAGGGTGAAAGGAGAGTGAGGTGGTTGGAACCAAGCCGTGTAACGACCCTAGATGAGCTTATTGAGTCCTCGAAACTCTCACTTGGAACCTAACCACTTCAAACTTGCAAACTTGAATATCTTTATTTATCAAAATGGCTGAAACAAAATCATCCATAAACCAGGAACCCAGTTCTCCTGATGCGGAAGAGGTTGGGAGCATGCATTCCATGTCACTTTCCGACAAGGGCCAGTCCAACGTTGTCACTACAACACACGATATAGACGAAGGCAAACTAGACAATTTGACCTCCTTACAGAACGAGGAGAACAGTAACAGACGTCTAGCCTTGTTAGATGCATTACAAGATGGAGCGAATGTCAGGCTAGCCCAAAGCAAAGAAGCTCAGGAGAGTGAGCCCAGTGACGAAGAAGAAATACCTTTAAGTCCTCCGAATACATCCCCTAAGGCTTCGTTGGCAGTAGAAACCATCGAGCCGTCACACATTCCAAAGCAACAGCCCACACATCAGCTATCAGATGCGGGTATCCCTTCAGAGAAAGAAACGGCTAAAGGGACTGGCTTACATCCGACTAGCCCTCTAAGCGCAACATCCAAGTCTCCAAGCACACCATTTGCTGCATTCCAATCCGCCCCCCTCTCTGCTGGGCTCATGAGTGGTAGCATACCATCCGCCTCTAGTAATGCTCCCTTTCTTATGAGAAGTCCGAGTCCTCCTATGAAAGACCTAGATGAACTTGGGATCGTCCCGGAACCTGATGGAAGTACTAGTGCCCTTCGGGACGTACGAGATCGTCGGCCCGGCGACGTTTCTGAAACCGCATCCATTATATCAGAGACGCAGAGGAAGTTACGACCAGAGAGTGTTCTTTTACCTCTTACGAGGGACCCGCTGATTCTGGGCCTCGCGCTGGTAGACTTTGATCATGCGGTGCGTTCAGACCATGATTTACCTGCTGGCCACACAAATACTTACAATCTTTGGTCAGGTCGGACCTCGAATAGAGTTCCACATAGGCTCTCTCCTCGATGAAGATGAGGAAATCGTCAAGATATTGCCTTTCCTTGCCCTCCCTGATGGCGCCCACATGAACCGAGAGGACTATAGCTATTTCCATCTCGTTCCCGCGAAGGCTGGATCACAAACTGTATTTGCCATATCGTGCAATCGCCAGATACCTGCTTCAGAACTTCTTGTCAAGTCGGAAGTAGTTACACGCTCCACCGTGCAAAAAGCAGTTGTCGTTCTTGCAACAAAACCGGTCTTTGGACCTATTAGGTCTGTACCTAGTCCTCCGAATAGCCACTAGTTGAATATCCATACAGAGACAAGCTCGGGGTTGTTACACAGGCACTATTCAACCAACGCGATTTCACCGAAACTGACATCCTCGTGGAGTTTTATAATACCCTTGAGGCGAGTTTGCGCACGCAGCTTACGGAGAGTGGCTTCTATATGGGTACGAGTATGTCAGTCTGAATTAGTGCCCTGGTGGCGAAACGTAACTCTAAACCTGATTTTCAGACGTGAATTGGTACACGCATTTCGACATAGGACATTAACATTGGTGAAGGCGCTTATGCTCCAGCGAAAGGTTTATTCTAACCCATATGCCGACAAGGAAAGAACGCTTACAATCGACATAGATAGTATTCTATGGGCACCCAGTAGAAAGATTGTGCACATTCCAGTACTCCCTCGTCTCTCTTATTCCCGGCCTACTCCAAACGCTGGAAGATTCTGGGAGTCCACAACTTGCCACTCGAGCTCCGAAACTCAAAAAGCCAACCGAATTGAGAACGTCGGACCGGCAAAGTATGCTTAATTTTATGGGTTTGCCCCTTGACTTGTTCGGAAAGGTGAGAGTCGTTGTGGTGACAATCAAATGCGTTATTTAAATTTGCTGGACAGGATGCATTCTTTCAACCATATCTTCCTCTCCAACAAATCGATCTTTTGTCATCCCCCAGCTGCCTATGTGGCAGCACTAATCAAATGGTAACGCAACACAAGGAAATTGACATGCTCGTCAACGTGAGTCTTAATTTGGTTTTGTTTATTTCTGACTTACCTGTGTGATCTATTTACAGATTGAAACAAGCCAGATTGAATATCGAACGCCTCACGTAGAGAGAATGATCGCCCTGACGCCGGCAGATCGTATGTGGATTGATAGTATAGTGAAGGACGTCAGCGATACTTGGAACGAGAACGACCCGCAGAGACCTTTGGGAATGCAGTGAGTATAAGTTGAAATAATGAAGCTGAGGCTAATCACCTACCAGGTTCAAGGGGTCAGATGACTACTTGAGGACCAAGTTCGAGGAGTACATAACGTCGGCGTTGTCAGCAGTCAAATTCCGTACATACCAATTGACGGACAATCGCTCGGTCCTTCCAGCGGGTATGTTTGATGGACATGTCGCCCAAATAAGAGGAATAAATTTTTCTTTAGGGGATCCGAATACCAGCTGGGAAGACTTTGGAGAACCATTCATGTCGTCCTTCCAAGCAACCGGTGCTTATGATGTTTGGGATCGTATCACAGACCCAGTTCTTTTCGATATAATCGAACCCAAGTGGGTGACGCTGGACTGTAACGATCATTCAAAGAACTGACCTTGCTCGGTAGACACCCTTGCGAAGAACGGCCGGGTATTGTGTCTGATATTGGCCTTCGACTTCAGGAAGGTATCACAGATCTTCACCTGGAACAACAATTGGGACCAACACGCGAAGCACTCGGCAACGTGCTGGCAGTCGGTTCCACTGGCTTCTTCAAGGCCGTTGAAGGTGTCCGTGGAAGTGTTAACAAAGTGGTGGCACAGCGACAGACATCAGGAGGTGGCATAGGGCTTCCATCATTTAGCAACCCGTTCGCAAGTTCAAACAGCACTCCACCTAGTCCCAATAACAACTCGCCCAACCCGCCCCCTGTCTCGTCCCCTCCTCCTTCTGCATTCCCATCCTCTGCCATGTCTTCGACAGGGGCAGGCGAAAGAAAACTGCGACCTCTGAGCTTGGCGTCGGTTGCATCAGTGTCCTCTGTCACTTCCACGACTGAAAATCCAAATGCTGCACGAGCGAGTTCGACGTTTACTTCATGGGGAAGTAGCGTGGGTAGCTTCCTTAGTAACAAAGCATCCAGACTCCGAGAGAGCGTTACTTCTGTGTCTTCAGCTCAAGAACAAAACCCACCTACACCTAATGCCAATCTGCCTGCCTCTACCCGACCGTCGTTGTCTACACGGCCATCGTCGACCGTATCGTCACCTAATGACCACTCAGCTCCCAATGGTACTGTCGGAAACGCCCCCATATCCAATAGCGCTACACCCCAGTAACATTTACTTGTGGTTGCGCCTAGCGCTCCGCCAACCTTTCCATACCGTATGATACACTACTATCGAGGATGGCTGTAGCTCGTCCCCGAATCTATTTTTATTTGAACAGTAGTCGGCGCTTTACATGTTTCGACTCTTACACGCATATATAAGCAGCAATCAAAGCAAAAATACACAGACCAGATAATTAGAGATACACGAAAATCAATCAGATCCTTAGCACCACTAACAGAACCACGATGAGGTCTAGGCTCGTTCACGAAGCTCTTCATCGTCTTCCAAGTGCCCGTTTCTGAGAGCCTCATGGTGAGTAGCATGAAGAGGATATTCTTGAACTCCGTTCCTCCGTAACATCCCTGACTCTTCGTCTTCGTCGGAATCGTCCGTCACAACAAACTTTGAGGCCATGTCGCCACCATCAAGAGGCGTCGAAACATTGCGTTCGACTGGACTGGGTCGAAATTGTATTGATGCCCGGCTAGTCGCATGCCCACGCGCGTTCCTCCCTGTTGTGCCATAGAGGTGCCCAAGGAAAAGGAGAAAGCCAACCAGCGCAAGGGACATGCTATTAAAGGGGGTGATTTGTAGAATATTGATATACGTATTAGTACAGGAGATAATTGTCGTATCAGGAAATACACACCCCAAGATAAAACCCAAGTACGAGAACGTGTAAAACTGCTGAAAGCCCATCGCCTCGAGAAGGTCGGGACTCAATGTCATATATACTACTCTATGAGTTGATAAGTCACTGCTTTGGCCGCTTGTAACAGTGAGGCGAGCTCACCCAGCGGACACAAATGCCTACATGATCACGGTTTAATCACTCTCAGCACGCCAGATGTACATCAAAACTCACCATTGAAGGTGCAGATTTCCATCTCGATGAATGCACACCCTGTGCTTTTGATGTATCAAGCACTATCTCTGTGCATCTGAGGATACTAGCCCCAACAAGTAGGCTGCAGAGAGTAGATGTCTACCGTCGATTAGGTATAGTACTCCAACATGTCGGGTATACACGACAAACCACAACAAATTGTGAGTCCGCTTTGGGCTTAAACAGTTCGATGATCCCTGTAATAGCCACGCTACGAGAAGTTGATGAGCAGGTATATAGTTCACTCGCGGGACTGCCTCACAGTACAGATGGGATAACCGTCCTTCTCCCTTTACTTGAGAGCAGGAAAGAGAGAATGCCTCCGACGAACCCTTCAGAAATCAGTAAGGCAATGGTATAAAAGCGGGTGGTGAGCACATACAAATCAAGCCTAGCCAGATTGTGCTCAAACCCCAATAGGTAAGTATACCGGAGGCGATTCCCTATACGGCCAATGAGTATTATCGAGAGGACCATCATGACAACCGGCTTACCCCTATACATAAAAGAGCACTATCCCATGTTTCGGGACTTTGCCCTTTCCACCGAGAGAGCGTCAGTGTAAAGAGATAACTATAGACTCCATATTGGGTAATGAGCGAGCCAGTGATGAACTGCGTGGAGTTAGTCACTCCTCCAACGGATGGCCAAATTTATTACCGGTTCAGCACATTTGATAACACCTTCCACCGTTGACGTTTTTCCCAATGGGCATATGCCGCCCAGAACGAGAAATCCAAGTATAACTTGAGTCCAACCAATGGCTAGATAGCTCAGGCCAACAATGCGATGCAGGAAGACGACCCAGTGGCGGAAAGTGGTTCCCTCGTGGACATGTAGCTTGAGATATACACCTAATACAGATTGTACGCAGATAGGAAGCATGATAAAGGATGCGAATTCGGCGTGCAACGACACTGGGAATGTCCACCCCACATGTTTATGGCCGAGGATATAACCAGCAGTTGTTAGCAAGAATCCAAGAGACTATTCAATCCGAATGTCAGTGATAATGTAATATAGCCTCAGAGAGCGATATACTTGAAGAGGCACATGCCATCGAGCCCTGAACAACGTCACTAGCGCCCATTGCTTCAACTGAGAGACCACTTACCTAGTGAATCCAAATACGAGTCCAATGGGAAATATGATGCACCAAGCTAGGAACTGTACAGAGATATGGAGGAGTAACAGCGCATCTAGCTCTCCTTCTGTGTCGGCTTCTTCGTTCCCATGATGGTCATGTGCGTTGGTAGGATATACAGAGATCAAAAATAGTAATAAATAAGGTAGAATGATATGCTTTTGTGATGATTCGCGGGACATTTGGAGCCTTAGACGAGATCACGGTGAGGTCGAAGGTTGGCTGAGTAACTTGACCACGCACTACTCTTCGCCCTTCGGTCGACGCCAGCCAGTCTGCTATTTGTGAGCAAATTTGGGCAATTACCATGGCTCAAAGTATCAGCCCAGAATGTACGCCGCTCAAGCATAAGTATGACACCTGCTTCAATGCGTGGCTCGAATCCTATCTATCTCCAGAAGTTACAAATGCCATTAAATCCTCTTCCACGTCGTCAAATTCTGCTTCAAATGATGATGCAAAAGCACACCGAACCCGGAGGATGGCGCAAGAGTACGAAGACAAGTGCGGGGCTGCTTGGAAGGCCTACAACTCATGTGTAACGGTATTAGATATCATTTTATGACAATTTATCTGATAACTGATGTTCCCTTTTGATGATTATGATTGTAACTTGGCAGAAAGCCGTCAAGGAGCACAAGTTGGAAGAGTTGATTCACCAAGCACGAGACGAAAACCCTCTCAGAGAGCTCGAGAGTCATCTCGATCAGACGCATGTTTCTTGAGACTACGCAACCGTTCTTAGACTGCGCTTCCCTTCACTAATTTCTATCTACCCGTGTCTTGGCTATTACTCCCCTCCCTTTCCGGGACTCTTGATGGAGACAATCTCTTCACTGATTGTATTCATTTTACTTTCTCGGACATTTATCTATGAAGGATTCTTTCCACCCGATGTTTCACCTATAATTCCTTTGGGGGTCTTTGTTCAACTTACTATCGCTACAAAATGTATCATTATCGCTACTCGATGCAAAAAAATCCCAACTGATTTTATATTCCGCTTGTCCGAGGGCTGGACATGTAAGCACAACGAAAGGAGATGTTCCTTCAAATGCATATGTAGAGTATAAACTAGTTCATATAAACCCTGAAGCATCGAGGCGCCTGTCCCTTCTACCGGCTCATATAGCCGGTCCCACATCCTGTTCTTGACCTCCCGCAATCCCATTACTTGAGCCATTTCCTCCAACAAGCAAGCAATGTCCTCATATTCCAAACCAGAAGTAGAAATACCTTACACGTCAATTAACCCAGTCCCATTGCATCCTATTAAACCTCCAGTGTCAACTACCCGATCCTCAAACTTGCCTAATCTACCGGCAGCAGCTGCTCATCGGCAACAACAGGAAGCAAAGAAAGTGATACCAGGGTACACTTTGAGCACTCATGTAAGGATAGAGACATATTCCGGAGCTTGTAGACTCACATTTCGCCGAAATACGACAGATATTTCCCGCAGCTCTACCTCGGACGAAATGTCATACGGGGCCAACCCCAAAGTTCGCATTCTCAGATGTCCATCGTAAAGCTAAAGTATTTGATACTGCTGCACACCTTCAATCCATGAGAGAGGCCAATGAGGTGTATGATGACGACTGGCCTTCCGAACCGCTCTGGATCGTCGCCAACAGGTTTACGGCTCAGAGGCCTCTCTCTCCTGCCAACAATGGCAGAAGGAACGGCATAACAATGACATTTATGCATGCAAACGGATTTCATAAAGAGGTCAGAATGTCGGCATATTCATTGTGGCTAGTTTAACACCGAGTTTAATTTCAGACATGGGAAGAATCTCTGAAGGCCTTCTTCTCGCACTCTACCCTAATAGGGAGTATCGTGGACGAGATATGGCTATTTGATGCAGCCAATCACGGAGATAGTGCGATTCTAAACGAAGGCAAACTGGGCGACATCTGTGAGCATTAAGCGTTACAATCTTGATACAATATCGTCTCAGATGTTCGCACAGTCAACTGGAAGGATAACACTCGCGATTTTTTGCAATTTCTCCAATATTTCCTGCCAGAACTCCCAGGCTCTGAACTTGCAACACATCTGGAGCCCCTACCAGAGGCGATAGCCAGGAAAAGAGTCAGAGATGGCTTCTCCAATCGTCAATTGGTGGCCGTCGGTCATTCTTTGGGAGGCTGTTGCACGTACGTACAACAACTACGTGTGCGCACTTACCTTCAATGACCCAAAACTGTAGCTGCAGGGCGGCATTATACGCCCCAAAGCTCTTCTCGGATATTATTCTCGTTGATCCTGTAATCGTACCGCCCTATCAACGGGAGATGTTCAGGCAGGGGGCTCTACCACTAGCGGCAACAGTAGGAAGGCGATCCGAGTGGCCAACAAGGTAGGTGTATCTGATCTTGTCAATATTGTGGAGCAATGACCCGTGACAGAGAAGAGGCTCTTAAATCTCTGTTGCAAAGCCCATTCTTCAGAAAATGGGACTCAAAAGTCTTGGATACGTATATCGATTTTGCAATGACAGAAGATGGGGCCGAGGTGGGAATTAGATTGAAAACATCAGGTTATCAGGTTTGTATCCTGATTAGTTCTCTCTGTAGCGTGCTGAGGTCAGGGTAGGAAGCAGCGACATTTGCAGAAGAGCGACTCCCTGCAGAAGTGTGGGAGTTGCTACCGGAACTGGATGATGAGATTGAAATCCGCTGGGTTATGAGTGGTAAAGCTGATGATCCGTAGGTGGGAGGCATCTAAGATACGATCTTCTAATATTGCTTCCAGAGAGGATGATCCTCCGATGGCTGATCGTCTATGGAGAAGACAGACGACTGTCTGGAGAAGGAGGACGCGAAATTCAAATATCAAGATGAAAGGATCAGGCCACCTCATACCACAAACAGTTCCAGATGACTTAGGTGAGGCAACACTCGTCCCTTACACAAGCAAAAGTCCAACCAGAATCTTTCACAGGTAAAGATTTTGGTGAATATCTGCTTAAGAGATACACAGGATTGAGTGGTTTCGCAGCGAGACTGTGAAGGAAGCGATAGAATTAGACATGTGTTTGAATAAAGTTCATGCCACACACACTCACACTCAAATCTTGAACCCCTCCACCTAGAAAATAATGGCACAACGAGCAACGTATTACGAGGAAGAACTTGACGATGCTGACGATCTCGCTGAAGTCGGGTTAAACTTAGCGATTGGAAACTATGGGCAAGGCGGCCTCTACGACGATGGCAGTGGGTTCTATCACGATCTTTGGTCACATAACCTGCTAAAACGGCGGTATAATCAGTGCCTAGGATAGATGAGGCGACTCTTATTGCTATGCAGCAACACGTCGCCCAGCAAGTCGCGCTCGCTCAGATTCCCGACGTTGTCAAACGCGTGAGCCACCAGTGGTTTTCGTGCTCACGACTATACCAACGCGAATTACTATCAACTAGTTCATTGTTCAATTTCATCAAGCCATCGTGAATAACAACCTACCGGAGATCACTGCTTGCTACGAGAATGGCTGGAACAAACTCACTGAGCAGTTTTACCCAAAGACCGAATGGCCAGAGGCAGAGATCATCGCGCCATTGGTCAATGATAGTTCGTGTTTATTCTCTTTCCCGAGTTTTGTTCGATTTACGCTGTTTCTAGATCCGGTATTCCTAATTCTCTACCGAGAACTCTACTATCGGTCAGCACTTATCCACCACAATTGTAAAGGGAGCCTGAACATGCATGCAGCCACATCTATTCCCGTCTTACACCCAACGTTGATGACCGATTTCACTCCTATGAGAACAGCTGCGAATTGTTCAATTACCTCCTCAGTACGCCTTTTCTTATCTGTACTGAAAACTCAAGACTGAGTTTACTGGATAAGATTCTGATGGTCCCGTCGCCCTATCACTTCCTGACCAGTGGTTGTGGGATATCATTGATGAATTCATCTATCAGTTCCAATCCTTCTCTGTCTGGAGGTCGAAACCAAAGCTCAAGAACGAAGACGAGCTTTCAATGCTGGCAGCAGAAGCCGAGACTGCTGGAGGTTCTCAGCTCTGGAGCTGTTACTCGGTCCTTAACGTCCTGTATTCTCTAGTACAGAAAAGCCGGATCAACGAGCATTTGAGTGGAGTTCGGCAAGGTCTCCCGGAAAGCGAACTTTTGTACGTACGCGCGAATCCATTCCAAACCACACCCGGGCTAATATCACGAACGTCAGAGAGCTCGCTGGAGAATATGGATCCAGGCCACTCTATCGGATGCTTGGTTACTTCAGCCTTATCGGCCTCCTACGTGTTCATGTGCTTTTGGGCGATTTCACACTCGCTTTAAAAGTTATGGAGAACATCGAATTGAATCAGAAGGTTCGCTTTCCTATGAATCGCCTTCCAAATATACGCTAACATTTCGACAGGCGTTCTTTACCAGGGTGACTGCTTGTCATGTCGCGACATATTATTATGTCGGGTTTTCGTATATGGCATTACGTCGTTACAATGACGCTATTCGTACATTTGTTTCAATACTCAACTTCATCGGGAGGATGCGACAATACCACACCCGAAGCTACCAATACGATCAGGTTCGCAACCACGGTCGCCTAAACGAGAGCACATTTTTAACCATTAACGTCAGATCAATAAAACGGCCGAGAGGATGTATGCGTTGTTTGCCATTTGTAATTGCTTGTCCCCGAGCAAGTTGGACGAGCAAATATTAAACAACGCCAAGGAGCGCTATTCGGATCAAATATCAAAGATGTCGCAGCCATTCACCTCCAATTACTCTGCTCCCAATCCTACCACACCAATTACACCAAGCTCGCCAAAAGAGAAGCCCTCGCCGGCATCGGAAGCCCTAGCAGCATATAGTGAACTATTTCTGTTTGCTTGTCCTAAATTTATCACTGCGAATGCTCCCCCATACGGTGATGCAGATTCCCTGACTGCTTACATTGCCGACCCTCCAGAGGAGCCCGCGACCCGACACCTGTCCCTCTTCCTGGATGATATCCGTGCAAGAGCAGAGGTGCCAACACTACGTTCGTATCTTAAGCTTTATACGAGCCTGGATGCTAGTAAGCTTGCCGGTTTCCTAGAGAAAGACGAGGAAGAACTCGTCCAGCTCCTTATGGTGATGAAGACGGCCAGTAGAAGTATTTCACGGATGAATAATGAGGGTGCTTTACTGGACGGTCAAGTGATCACAACAAGTGACCTCGATTTCGTGATCAATGAGGTGAGTAATCCGAGTGGATTCGTAGCTACTACTGATGATCGCCGTTAGAACATGGTTCATGTCGTAGAGTCCGTTATGAATAGAAAGTACGGAGGATGGTTCATTCGGAATACGGAGCATGCACAACGGGTTTACGATGCGCTCAAAGCGAGCCCGTTGCCGATTACTAAAACTCCCAAGGAAGGTGCCACGGATGACATAAAGTCCACTACAGAGACAAAAACACGCCCTTCCACTCAACCGTGGACCGGGACTGGAACTGGGGCTGGGACTGGGACTGGGACTGGGCGGCGAGTAGAGTTTGCTACCTAACAGTGAATGCATCAAGACAACTTGGTTTATTGATCATAAGTTTACAAAGCGAATCAGGTCGTCAGGTGCATGTATTATACAATAAAGCGATGCTGCTGTCGTAATCCTTCGAAGACCCTGTCTTGTCCAATATATAAGATATCATTTGAAAACATTAACTGGACATGATTTAAGTCATGCGGTCGCTGACATTTGCCCAGCTCTCATCGTCGCTCCCAATGAGGAAGTGAGCATCATCGTCGCCATTGGCTGATGCTAGATCGGACCAAGATGCGCTTGACTTTGGTGTTTCTCTTCCAGATGAGTATCCCTCGCTCAGCGTAGTGAAAACATGAAGGGGGCTGGAAGGGGGGAGAAGACTAGATGGGGAATCAGCCAAGGCACTTTCATAAATGGAGCTGCCTGCAGGTGAAACAAGCGGTTGGTCATCTCCTTGAAGTTGGCCTGGGTTCGATGGAGCAAGAGTTATGGTATCACGACGTCTTGCTTGCTCCCTGGTGCTCGACGATGGTGGAATTTCAGGCTCATAAGGCGGCGAAGAGAGTGCGATGAACAATGCGCGAGGAGATATATGCGTAATAGAACGAACTGGGGAAGGAGACGTGACAGACAACCCGCGACTTTCCGAGAGTACCGAGTCTGCAAGAGGGTCATCGATATTTGCGCGACTGTGGTCGGCATTAACAGCTGTAAGGGAGTCATGCTGACTGAATGGAGACTGGAGCCCAGATAAAGAGGCCGAAAACGTGGAAGGCGTGGAAGTAATGGAATACAGTGCGGCGTTGGTAGTGTCCTTTGCGTCACTCTTGACATTGGCGTCTGGAGTCAGAGCACTGAACGGTATGAAGGAGTTGGGCTAGACGGTGGAAAGAAGTATCAGGCCAGCTAAGAAATAGAGATGATATTCGACGAACCGCTTCGAGTACGGAATGCTCGTGTGTTCTGCTTGGCTTCTTGCGTCGTTCATAAGGAACGTCAATGATGAATGTTTCAACTCCACTGGCTTTGACGGCTTTCGTCAGCGTCTCCATTTCGGTCGCTTCGAGAGCAGGCGGGGTGCCCTTCAGCCGCGCTTGGACGCCATTCTCGGCGACTCTCACAGCAGGGGCGAGCCTTCGTCGCCGCAACCTACGATCATGGAACCAATTTTCGATTAAGACCTCAAGTTTGGGTGCGATGTGTGGTTCATAAATGAGCTATGGGAGTAAATATATGAGCAAAGGTACCAAGCGATCTTCCGCTGCTGATAGACGTTTGAGCTGAAACTTACTTGATGAAATGCGAATGTGGCACCTGCTACTACTACAACGCTACCGATCACGAGCGCCGCTGGTGGGGTCATTATCGTGCGATATCGAGTAGAGTGCGGCCTAGGATGAGTTTATGAGAGTGCCAAAGCCTCTCAAGTTCTCCAGAAGTGTGATTGTCGATGAATTTCTGCTCGAACCGGGTCGCTGAGACGTGAATAAGGCGTTGTTATCTGGGATGGTCGCTTCCTATGTTGCGTGACCTGGAGGCTGGGTGGTTCTGAGTTTGCTTGGACCCGTCCCCGGTAAAACGTACCTGTCCATATTATCAATATAGCGGCATGGAATCGGAACAATCTTCTCCTAGTATGATATTTCTTCTTTCATTCATACATTACGGGCTGATCCTGGTCGTAGTCGTGCTTGGGATCATTGGGGGGAGTGGGCTTTATCATATGGATCAGCTTACCTTCGTGTTCGTACCACACAATTTTTTCGTTTAAAAGATGTATTTACGGCTGAAATCATCTATCGACAACCGCAGAAAGGAGGTCAACCCAACCACGGTGAGTAATAGGCATCGGCCATGAATCCGTCGAACACGATTCTTATAACAAACCTGTCGATTCAAGCCCTGGGGTGCTCCTTCATCACCTATCACGATCTCCCAACTCCCGACAGGCGAACAAATTGCTTTCATTGCACGCCACGGTAAACATCATACATTTCAACCTAGTGCTGTCCCTTTCGCGGCGAATATTGCAGCCCTGAAACATTTGGGTGTTAAGGCCATTCTAGCCTTTTCCGCTGTTGGATCCCTACGAGAGGAAATTCGACCTGGAGATTTCATCATCCCAGACCAAATCATAGACCGAACAAAAGGTATTCGACAGGCTAGCTTCTTTGAAGGGACGAATGTTGTCGCACATGCGACCTTTGGAGATCCCTTTTCCCAATCGTTCAGTAAATTTCTTGGCCCCCTTGTCGAGAAGGTCTTGAAGCAATCCTCTGGAAGCGTGCAGCTCCACACCAAGAGGACAATCGTTTGCATGGAAGGACCTTTGTTCTCTACTAGAGCTGAGAGTCATATGTATCGTGCATGGGGAGGAGATATAATCAACATGAGTGTCCTTCCAGAAGCAAAGCTCGCTCGAGAGGCCGAAATCAGGTGAGTCGGTTCTGTAAATGATAAAGGTACTTGACCTTTCAATCTTCTAGCTACGCGCTGATCGCTACCGCAACGGACTACGACGCGTGGAGGGAAGGTTCGCCCAGTCTCACAGACTATCTCGCTTTGAATTTAACCATCATCCTAGACGCGGAACCCGTAACAGTTGCAGAAGTTATCAAAACTTTGACGACAAACGCGGAGCTTTCGAGGTAATTCGGAGCTGCTTCTGACCACCTCGTCACTCCTGAGTATTGACTGGTCCTCCAGGAAAGTAGCAGCAGCCATTATCAGCGAATTGCACGCCGGAGTAGTCTCCAAGGAAATAATTTCCGATGTAGAAGGGGGGATGCAATATGCAATTATCACTCAGCCAGATCATCAACAGCCTCAAGATCGAGAGAAACTCGCTTATATCCTCCCTTATTTCACGTAGGCGGTTAGTTTGTATCAGTAAGCTTGGATTTTTTATTCGAAAGTCCGGGAATTACAGCCAGGAAATGCACGGCCAAAAACGAATTTGGATAGTAGTATTTAATATTGAGTATTGTCAAACGGTGTGAAGTTGAATTGTGGAAACCCCGAATTGGTGTTTCGGTCTAGAGCTACCTGAGTTTGTCGATCCATTCCCTGGAGACCATAGTAGTTGGACGAAAGCAGCGTCGAATCGGTGAACGGGTCCGACCAGAAGTGCGGCATAGGGGCAGTGGCCGGCTCTCTGTGGGAGGCTACTGAGGCGCTCCTACTATGGGTGGGGGAGGGTTGTATAAACGTTGTTCGCGCATTATTGGGATCCGCTGCTGAGAATGATGCAAACTGTGACTGAGGTTCATAGCCTTGCAGAATACTTGCTGGCGATTGAAGTGGTTGGGAGGGCTGGAAGGATGTATTCCGTTGATAGTGGAACTGGCCCACACGGTTGGATGCTAGGCTATTGTGCAGGTTTTGTCTCTCTCCACCGACATGAGACATTGATTTGGCGTGCGATAGACCACGGGCTTGGTTTTGTGAAGCACGTCCGGAATACAAATTATCGTCCTGCGGTCTTTGCCCGGTATGTGCAATATTCTGAACTGGAAAGGGACGGCGAGTTGCTGACCGACACCCGTTGATGAGCTCCCAACCTCGTCCTGCGCTTGGCCATAGTGTTGATATACCGCGAAGAGTATCCATACACTCTTGTAGAGAGTTAACCAGCTTTGATACGTTCTCTGGCTGCTGTTGGTTCACTTTCCTCATAGTAAGTAAAGTTCATCCCGCAAGCAGACTATTACTCACGAAGAGCCACATGCATAACAGCAGCGCTGAATACATAATAGCATAGGAAAGGGGAACACTTGCGAAGGCAAAATGCTTTGCGATATGCCTGGGCAAGTACACTGACGTTATTTGCCGCGATTTTGCACATGTCGGATGCGCGAGCAGCTGATGCGCGTATGATATCAGAATCTGCTGGGCTGTTCACCGGGTCGGGAGAGTCTCGACGAGAAGTAACTCTGCGATTTATACTAGGTGACGTTAATGGGTAGTCTCCATCTGAAGAATAGTTTCGCTTACAAAGGGCGATGCAATAAGAGTACGGCGTTCCAATATTGCATATTGAAGGCTAGTATATGTGGAGGCGGCAATTGTGTCGGTGCGCCAGCGGAGAGGTCTACTTTGAGATAAGGAGGTAGCTCGAGGAATAGACCATCCAGTAGCTCTTCAATACGAGAAGCCTCGTGGTGACGAGAGGGAACGACCTGCTTGACCGAGTAGAGCGTCTCCACAATACGGCCAAGAATGGAGGCTATAAAATTCAGAAATGGTCCCAGTTCAAAGAATTGGTAACGTACATAGCCGTGCAGAGGCCCTCAAGCAGGCAATAGTGTGTGACCTCGTTGGGGTATATGTTGCCTGGTTGATGCTACTAATACCGTCCCCTCTGAGTGTTGTCCCATTCCAAATTTCCTCAGTTTCAGATGAAAATTCTACGGGAAGAGGAGTGTCGTAGTCGCGCTCGAATATCATGCAGGGACGTCCGATATATGTCGAAATATATCTGTCCAGGACAACACAGCACCACCACATGCGGTTGCGAGCTTCCTTCTCGGTCGCGGAGAACATATTTGACGCAATGGTATGGAACTTGTCGACGCTCCGATGCAATCCAAGGTCTTGGGCCATCCGGATGGCAACTCCTAAGAAAAGCCAGGCTTGACTCATTGCACCTATGCCGATTTCGCGATAGGCAATCAGGAGGTACGCTTGACTTGTAGCAGGCCGGGATGCTGCATAGGGATTCGCAGCTATCGTGTGACTTAAGTACAAAACCTCAAAGACAGGGAGATGGGACGCATACTCATCATATATTTCGCTGCTGACAAGTACTCGTCTCCAGTAGAGGACATAGTACCTTCTGCCGTTTCTTTCGAAATGTCGAGGGATATTCGCATCGCGATGGAAAATATGACCAGCATGAGGGGCAAGGGTAGGCGGGTAGGTATAAAGGTCGGAACAGGGGGAGATTCCGAGCTGTTAAATCCGCTAAGTAAAACTTCACAAATGAAAGATGATAAGCCTACGATTCATCTATCCCGAGGCTCCAAGCCCTCATGAAGCTCTCGCGATCGAAAAGTGGGAGTGATGGGTTAATGTAGGTAAAAAATGTGTCTAACAAGTGGCGTTGTTGCTCTATGGTTGGAAGTTGAACACCAAAATCGCTGGCGAACAGCGCCCGTGCCTTTTCGATCGGCCGTTCAAGAGGAGGCCAAACCCTGGCTGGTGGAAAACGCCTGCAGATATCAATGTGAGCGTTTGAAACACCAAGACGTTTAATGAGGCTCACCAAATACCCCCTTCTGCACGACGGTCGACCCTTTCGGTTTGACCCAGAAGATGAAGGCCACTTGCTTTACCATGGTAACGTATCTGCGAAGCGTCATCCAAGCTAAGCTGCCCAAGAGCGTCATGAAGATCTTCAGAGTCGGAGTAATCAGGAGTCTCTCTTCCAGATAATGCCACAGACGCCGCTAAAAGTCCAATTTTTATGAGATGCAAGTATCAACGACACTAAGATAATACATACCCCCAACTCGGTCAGAATGATGTCGGTTCGGCTCATTGGCACCTGGGGAACCCATTGTGAGAGGTGTCAGTGGCTCAGGTCGTTTCCGGCGACTGGGGCTGCTCGATCGAGACTCGGAAGTATCAATTTGTTGACGTTCTGGAACGCTAAGAGCTTCCAGAGGAGTAAATAGAGGTTGGTTAGAAGTATCATGTCCTACGGAATGAGGATTAGGATGCAGAAACGACATGGAAACAACACTTACGGTCAGAGGCACGCGCAAATACGTAACTGTGTTGTTGGGCTTGAGGAGATGTTGACTTGCCCCTGATGATTTGATCCAAGTGTCTTTGCCATTCTCGTGTCGCTTCGGCAAGTTCTGAAGCAATCCTCTTGCCCACACTCGAATTTCCAGTGCGGTTATTGCCTGCTTCGCCTTTTGATGGTGGTTGAGTGCCAACAAAACCAACGTCAACTCTGCTGAGGATGTCCCGTGCGGCAGAATCCCTGGACATATCATTCACCAATGATACCGCGCGAGGGTCTTTGGAGCCCAAAATAACGCCGAGGAGGGCCTCCATCTGATGCAACTTGAGCTCGAGGTCAGTCAAGTAACCTTTTGCAGGTCCTCTAGCAAGTGAGGTGAGTATCATTTATACAAATTCATGCCAAGCCGTACCGTTTGCGACTAGGGCCTACCCATGAGTGGCGGGTGGATCGAGGTCAGCCTGGGTATATGAAGAATTAGAAACCGTGGAGTTTCATACCTAGGAATGTACATTCTAGATCGTGATATCAGCAAGATGACGAGAGGCCTGATTGCCTGGAGCCACCACACACTCACCGATCCCAAGGGCTACGCAGCTCTGACAGGGCTGATTGCCGATTTTCTGACATTTTGACTTTGTGCGACGACATTGATCACAGGCTGCATGGTTTGTATTACGGGCGACGAGTTGTGAGCGTAATGCGCGAGGAAACCGGCGAATGGAAGCGGACCTTTTGAGCTTCGACGACGAACAATTCTGTCTTGTGTTGAAGCTAACAACTCCGTTTCATGGTCTGAAAATGATGGAAGTAGATCCTCGTCGTCTTGCTTGAGAGAGAGCATATCCAAGGTGTTGTGGTGAATGGTCAGGGTCGGGGTCGGGATAGAGCGAAGGACTGTGTGGTGTTATTTAAGCCAATGCAAGCTACTTAGGTCCCTGCGAAGGACGACTAGGGGAGTCAAGTAAAGGGTGAAGGGTGATGGCGGGTCAAGTGTCCAAGTGACAACCAGTCTTTTATATGTCGTGGAGGATGCTATTGCTCCAGCTGACTGAGAAATGACCGTTGGGCTCCTTTAGGAAATGCGCAGCCGATCTTCGTCCGTTTGTCGTTAGCCGGTCTCTTCGATCAAATCTCAAACGCTCAAAGGGGGCGCTATAGCTCTGCTCTTGTCGATGTGCTGGGCGACGTGCAACGACGAAAGGACAGACAGAAGAGAGAAGAGAAGAAGAAGAAGAAGATATCCTCCTTTGACCCAAACACACAACTCATCAGTCCATTTGCTGCCTTAATAATCCAACTGTGGCCGCTCCTGATTTCGGCTTCAGGCCAATAAGACCTCTTTGGGATACCCAGACTCGGTGGCGGTCCGGTGTACCTGTTGCATTTGGTACCCACCGCTAACCAATATCGTCCTCGATCCGGTGATCATTCTATTCCAATACCTTTTTTTGTTCAGATCAATGGGAAATTTATCTCAACAGGGACAAACATGCGCTGGACGCGGTTCCGAATGCTTACCCCTCACTGATTTGTCACATCGTTGTGGTCTGGACGCTACCACCGACCAGAAGATTTTCATTTACTACTTTTTGGGAGATAGCATGGTTCCATCTAGTCCACATTGATGCGCTTGATCACCCGTCTGTCTTTCTCTCCAATCATCTTTAGCACTCCTTCCGTCTCCAACATTCTCAGCACTTCTGAAAATTCGGCAGCATCGACAGAAATGCTACTCTGTTCGTTGATGGTTGCCAAGGCATCGTTCCACTTCATCCCCTTTCTTCCGGCTGGTCCGTCCAACATCGCGACCACCTCCTTTCCTAGATCGGCCCGTAATTTTCGCTGGTGGGTCCCAACACCTGTATTGAGCAATCCCATGTCGATACGACCTGTACTGGGATCCATGGCAGAAGTATGGATTGCATCTCGCATCAGTCGATTCGCCTCTTTGACGTCCTCAATCTCCACCCTTGCAGACAGCCTCATCCTCGCGTGTGCCTCGGAGAGTCTGATGAGTGACTCCAGTTGTCTTGTTGTTGCTGTAATCGTCTTTTCGCTCGCTCGCGGGTCTTCCCCAAGCTTCCGTAGAGCCGCGTATGCCACCACGAGCTCATCGGCTGCTTCCTCGCTGATGACAGGATGAATTCTCGAGCGTGAGTATGTAATGTATGCTGATAATTCCTCCAGGGGCTACATACGATCAGTTTCTCCATGAATGGTGGTTGAGATCCATTGACTCACGATAATATCTATCCCGGCGGTCACGGGCGCATCCTCTAGATACAACCCGACCAAGTGCTCTGCGAGCCTCCTGTCGCTCGCTTCGTCTACTCGGTCCAGAACGAGATATAGGAGGTCAAAACGTGAGATGAGCGTAGGGGGTAGGTCCAGGTTTCTTGGCAACGGCTGATTGCGATCATATCTGGAACCTATTGGATTTGCGGCTGCAAGGATGGATGTTCTTGCATTTAATGTCGTGATGATTCCTGCTTTGGCAATGGAAACCGTTTGTTGCTCCTGTTTAGGTGGTAAGCATGACCGTATGTTAAAGAGGTCTGTCTATTGTATCCTCACCATCACCTCGTGAAGTACACTTCGCGTCGCGTCTGACATTTTGTCAAACTCATCAATACAACATACGCCCCCATCACTCAGCACTAGAGCACCACTACAATGGGAGGTTTGTTAGCCATTGTGCATCGACACCTTCAGGGATCTGACCTCTCAAGTACAAGTTGCTTGGAGTCTGGGTCTCGAGTCACATATGCCGTCAATCCCACAGCAGAAGAGCCTTTCCCAGAGGTGTAGACACCACGTGGGGCAATCTTGTGTACATACTTTCCCTAGTTGTCAGTAAGATTATCGAGAAATGGGCCAATAGACATGCCTGCAAGATTTGACTCTTGCTTGTCCCAGGATCTCCGACAAGAAGTACATTGATGTCTCCTCTATACCGAGGCCCTCCACCACCACCACCGCGGGCTATACTTTTGTTCGTACCTCCAAAAAGCTGAAGAAGAATTCCTTTCTTGACATCGTCCATCTCCCATATTGATGGTGCAAGCGAACGTGCTAATACATCATATACATCCAGCCGCTTGCTCAATTCAAGAATCTTGCGCTCCATTTCCTCGCTCTTGTTGCGAGTACCACGCGCTTCCTCACTTTCCCCCATAAGTATGCCAAGGCCACTGTCCTCGTCATCGTCTGCCCCTTCGCCTCCTACTCCGGGGATACGGGTTGATCCGGTTCTGGTGCTTTTGTCGTACCCTACACGCTTTCCGTCTCCTCGCTTGATGTGTACCACGTCAATATATGTCTTAAAGAGGCTCCGGATGGTCCTTTGACGTGGGTTAACTCGTACAGGAACCGAACGGAAGATACCGGTGACTGTCAACCGGTCTCCGGGCTTGGCGACGTCAACTAGTTCGTCATAGACGCACAGAGAGACGGTATGAGGCGTTTGTCCATCTGGAACGGCGTCTGGCGTTTCTTGTAGCCTGATGATTTGTCTGTCTGCAAATTCAGACCGGTTATGGACTAGAGACATTGTACCGACGCCGTTGCAGACGTCTCGGGGACACCTCCCGGGCTCCTCAATCCTTCCACGGTCTATTTCTACTTGAACTGTATGAGAGCAGTTGAGGCATCGGAAAAAGGCTGTCTTCATATCGGGTATCACTGGCGTGGCACGGATCACCAAACCTTTGATAGTGACGAGTTTGTCGGTGTCTGGTTAGTGCGAGTTAGATAAGTATCATACAGTAGTCGAACTAGCCCATATACCCGACGGATTTAGGTCACGCATGTTACACGCAGTTCCTCCCCATGGTCTAATCTTGTAGACTTTGGAAACGATTTCGTTGATCTCTTCCTCACCCTCGTCGCCCAACATACCCTCTACACCATTTGCAGCGTCTTCTTCTGCAATAGCAATCATCAGGTCTTTGAGTACTTGGTCCATAACCGGGATAATCTCTTGCGGGTACTTAATGAGTTGAGAATGAAGTTTCTGGGCTGGAGGATACGCTTGAAGATTAATCATATCCAGGTTGAGGTTAGTGTGTCCAGTTATCCTCATTTTTCTTAAGAGTTCCTCGTACAATAGTCGCTCTCCTTCTTGTGGATCATTCGTAGCAGGAGTGGCAATCCCTCTATCGCGGTCAAGTGCCACACGATACTTGATTTTGAATGAGCGTAGGAATCTGAGAAACGAAGCCATAGATTCCGACAGAGAGACATTGGTTCCCCATATCACCTTTGTGAGATCGTCGGTCTCTTCAGCAGCACTGGGCACAGAGTTGGCATTATTGTTCGGTTGAGCGGGTTGTGACGAGGGGATTAACATGGGTCCAGACGATGGTATCGTATTGGAACTAGGTCGCTGATGTTGACTACTGGGGTTGGTGGCACCAAATTGTCTTCGGGTCGGTGTGGAAAATGCCGCATTGGAATGAATATCCCCTCGACGAGAGGGACGGGGAGTATCTACAAATGGAGATCCAGGGAGAAAGAGGGGCTGGTTGCTCGGTGCTGTCTGCCTGATTGGTGTGGCCATTGCCCCTTTGGCCTGAGATACCGTGCCAGGCCGCGATGAGGCCTGTTCCCGGCGCCTTGGAGTCCTGGACAACATCTGTACGTCCTCAGACGTCGGAAAATCCATCGGTGGACTGGACATGGCGGACGGGCCCAAGGGTGGTTGAAGTTCAGGATTAGTATCAAGTCGACATGACAGTTTAGCTGGAAGAGGAAACGAATCATTAGAGATTACAACGACTAATAGTTTCATAGTGTTCCATGCAAAACACTATTCTACATTGGAATCCTCGAGGATCTTTCGGACGAGAGGTGCTACAGTCTTCCTCGTAGCCTTTACGTTTCCTTGCCTCCAACATCGACCCCTACGGGCACCTAAACCAGCAATTCGTCTCTCTTCACATGCCAGTTCCTTATCGTCACCAATACCATCGAACAGTTTCTTCTCAATTTGTTCCCTTCCCGGTCGGACGAGGAAAAGGAGCTGACGGCGATGCTTGTTCTTTCTTTTGGAACGGTACGTAGTCAAGACTCCAAGGATGTCTAGGCTTCGGTCCGTAATCCAAGAATCAATATCACTCCAGAACCCTCGAATATCCCGTTTCACTAAGAACTTCAATCCTATTGGGACTGTGGAAAGCCCTATTTGAAGCCCTGCAATGGAATATTCCTTATAATCTCGCCGCAAGAGATCGCTAGTAGAGAGATGGTCGACCGACGATTTCGTCTGAGCTAGCCTGTGTGAGAGTGCATCAAGGGAACTCGGTGGTTTTTTCCTGATTTCGACCATCGAAGAGGTCGAAGCTATACCAGTTTGTGGTACAAGGAGTTCAGCTCCTTCAAAGTCAACATCTGTAGCCTTGCCTCCAGCCTTGAGACCACCAGTATCGATCAAAATTGCGGAAAGAAGAAGTGTCGCAATATCCGCAAGTTCGCCTGAGGTAGCGCCTTGTAAACGTTGCTTGAAGTGAACAGTTACCAAAGATGCACAACTCCCAACCGGCTGTATAGTGCGTGGCTTGGCGTCTTTATGAAACCCTTCATCTTCGTGATGATCAAGTACACCTAAAACAGTGCCATTACACGTCGGGAGAATGCGGTTGTGATCCACAAGGATGTATGAGCAGGTATACGCCTGTATGCCACGATCGATGTCACTTGCAGTCAGGAGATGGGATGTATCGAGAGATGCGAGAGAAAAAGCAAGTATATTCTCTGGCCTCAAGTGTAAATCTGATCTTTTGGTCTGGATAAAGGGGATAATCTTCGCATCGGATGACAAAAATGCATAGCCAATTGCACTTGCGATAGAATCGAGGTCTATATTAATGCGATAAGACGAACGGAGGGGTGATGCATTTACGTCGCATACCTCCAGCTTCGTTCCCGGTTACAACTATCCATTCATTGGCGCTGCCCGCGTAAAGATCACTAAGGAAGCTGGCTTTCCTTTCCCTCAGAAAATTGTCCAGGATGCTTGGCTCTTGACGTTCCATGGTCCCACTGGTGGCACTTGAGACTAGTCCCAATCGTTCAAGCAAATCTTGTGCTGTTTGCCTCAGGGACATAATAATGTCCATGACTTAGATAGTCAAAGGTAAGGACCCAAAGGCGAACGGGACCAAATTTGGAGCCTGGTTTGACCACATGCAATCACCAGGCACACTCAGAGCAACCTAGACAAAAACTCCAGTGCCCCACTATGAGTAATAAATGGTTAATCTAAACTGTAATTAGTGTAAATAGAACCCAAAAATTGAGAATTTATTTCCTGATTTGAAAAAATTCAACATTGATTCTTACCAGCCTGACCCACCAGTGTTACTTAATTAAATGTAGATATTAGGTATAATTAATATTGTATTCAATCTTGTACATGTTGCAACCCTGGATAAATGGACATTCATTTCCCTAGCACTAAAATTCAAGCAGATTTGATACCACTTGATGGAAATGACATGATTGTAGATGCTAGTCATGAAGAAGGTAGGTGCCTAGGTAAACCCATTTAGCCACATCAGCAAAATGTCATTACAGTAAACTCTACATATAAGAATACCCTTGATTCCCAGCCAAAGGCATTCTTATAGACAGATATTCTTATACATAAAATAGGTGTTTAAACAACTCAAAAAATTACATAAAATTCTCAAAAGTTATACAGATTCTGGTGATTAAGGAAATCTACTCCTATATTTATATCTGAGTCACCCACTACTGAGTACTAACTTATCATTAGGAATACCAAATATTAGGCCTCAAAGACCTAAGTGCCCAACACTGGGGACTAACATGTGACAGCACACAGTGCACATATGCACAGAAGGGTGAGAACAACTGGAGGTAGGTGTGGGCTGAGGATGAGGGATGACTGAGGGAGCACAGAGGGTGGAGAGGACTCAGGAGAGGGTGTGCTCACTGTGCAGTGCACAAGGGAGCAACTCAGAGGCTCAGGAGCAGAGCTGGGGGGCAACCTTGTTGATTTTCTAGCTAATGTATCTACCTAGAGAATACACAAGCTTACATCAGTAAAACACAAGGTGTCTAATTAGTTTTAATTTGAGCCACTTAGATAATGAGAACCATTAGCTACTCTCCCTTCTAATTAGAGCTAATATTAGGCTAGTATTAGTTCTATTATGTCTAAAAATGCTAGTGCTAGCCTTATATAAGACCTATTAGGTCTAGTCTCTTATGACTAGCAACTCTGGTTTTTATGTTTTACTGATGTATATATGATGACTGAAACAGTAAGCAACTAGAGAAAGGAGAGGACAATGTGCTATGGCTGTGCACCAGCACACGCTATCTAGAGTGAGGAAACAACAACACAGATGAAACAAAAAGAAGAGGGGAAGGAATGGAGTTGAGGGGGTCCCAGAGGTGCACAGGGGCATAACACCAAAGTGCTTTCTGCCTTAGTAAGAATGGCTGTTCCCTTAATAATTTGGTCTTTACACTCAACCCAGAGAAACAGTGCCTTCTCCAACTCAACTCCATCAGGAAAGTTGATAAAATTAGGCACTAGAGACTAGACTTATTGTCTAGCCATGGTATTAGGCCTCGAGGACCTAAGTGCCCAACACTGGGGACTAGTGTGCAACAGCGCACAGTGTGTGCGTGTGCTGAAGGGTGAGAATGACTGGAGGTAGGTGTGGGCTGAGGACGAGGGACAACTGAGGGAGTGCAGAAGGTGAAGAGGACTCAGAAGAGGGTGCACTCACTGTGCAGAGTGCAGGGGAGCAACTTGGAGACTCAGGAGCAGAGCTGGGGGGCAACCTTGTCAATTTTCTAGCTAATGTATCTACCTAGAGAATACACAAGCTATATACTGCAACTGAAACACTAACTAAGTGACAGGAACAAAGGAGGGGACAATGCACTGTGGCTGTGTGCCAGTGCATGCTATCTAGAGCAAGGAAACAATGACAGGGATGAAACAAAAGGAAGAGAAGGGGAAGGAAGGGAGTTGAGGGGGTCTCAGAGGTGGTGCATAGGTGTGCATAGGGGCGCATGGATGTCCAGAGGGTCCCAGGGGTCATACCTATGGTGCACTGGGGCGCAGAGTGGCCAGAGATAGCGCAAAGGTGCACAGGGGCATAACACATGGTCAAAACTGCATTGGTTTTCTAGCCCAGTGCTTGTGTGCACCTAGCAAAGATCTAGCAAAGATCTAGATAGTGAAGGGGTTAGCTAGGAGTCTAGGGGTCTATATAGATCTATATAGAAATTCCCAACTTCCTGATGTCAGGAAATGTCACCTCTTCTTCATCCATCATCCTAGCAGTGTGCAGCCAGCACACAGCAACTACTCAAATCAAAAAAAAAAAAATTTCCTTTTTTTTTTCCTCCATCAATTCATCCAGTGAATTCTCATTATGCCACCCAGCCTCCTCCTTCCACTTGAGTGCTTAGAGAGATGGGCAGGAGCACCTCAAAAATACAAAGGTTTGCCAGCCTCACTGTTAACCAAAATTATCTCAGCACTTGTCATCCTCCCATTCAATAAATTCTATTATCAATATGCTTTCTATTGAATCCCCTGGTCCAGTATTGCATCAGGAAGATGGGAATTTCTATATAGATCTATATAGACCCCTAGACTCCTAGCTACCCCCCCTCACTATATAGATCTTTGCTAGATCTTTACTAGATACCCACAAGCACCTGGCTAGAAAACCAATTCATTTTTATCTATGGCTAGACATATTGTCTAGTCCCTAGTGCACAGTTTTTTCAACTTTCCTGATGTGTGGCTAACTTGATTGCAAAAAATGAGGTTTTTCTGTTGGGGTATTTC